>VXBR01004370.1:229902-256045 GCA_013400215.1 Cisticola juncidis
TCCTCACTCGGGGGCACAGCCACGGCAGCCCCCGCCCCGTCGCGCCCCGTGCGCGCCCGCGGCCGGGGCGAAACTCGCCAGGAAAGTTTGTGCCCCGCCGGGAGGGTCGTGCCGGGGCTGCCAGCGCGGAGCCGGGACCGGGGCAGAGCCGGGGAGAGCAGAGCAGGGATGCGGGGAGCGGTGCGGGGCCGGTAGGTGTCACTGTGAAGAGGGAATGAGACTGGGATGCGGTCAGGGGGCAGCCGGGTGAGAGGCAGACCTCTCGGAGGGGGCTCTTCTCCCCGCTCCCCTCCAACTATTTCCTCTATTTGAAACTTTAAAAGCGAAGAAAAGTAAGAGAAGGGTTAGAACAGTGGTTAGATTAAGTCTTCTGGTTGAGCCAGGTGTTACACCGCAGCTTTCAGAAGCTTTTTTTGCAGAGATAGGGAGCTGTATTTGCTGAAGCTAAGTTTTCCACAAGATACGCTGAGCAGTCTTTCCCGTTTGGCGAGATTTGAGCTCTTACAACAGCAGGGCAGCGCTGAAAATTTTACCCAAGGTGTCGACTCCGTTAAAGCCAAGGATTTTCCAAGTAGCATCCCTTGGGTTTTGGCTTAGGTTTTCCTAAACTGCAAGCATATTGAGTGCTGCTCTGACCTGCTGGCTGATAGCTTCTTTTGGATCAGGATTTTCACTTTTGCAGGGAGAGATGGTCTCTGATGTGGGCGAGGTGGGATTCACTCAGCAGTGCAGTGTCACAGCAGGACCCTGAGGGAGCACATCTCGTGGTGCACTTGGAGCCATCTACCAAAGCCAGAAATATGTTAAGAAGTAAACAAGTACCCACAATGAATGTGCACATGCTGGAATTGGAGTTTTGTTTCCAACTATTACACACTCTGGCCATACTAACCAAAGCAGTCAATAATAGGGGTGTTATTATATAGCCAAAGATCAGGGAGTAGCCTGAATACAGCACCCTGACTAAACAAATTTTGTTTCTACATGTGGATGTCTTTATGACCTGTGTCTATCAGTTACTTTGTGGAAAGGCTCATTTGCACACAGGATCACATGTATTTCAAAGATGGTGTATCCCCAGGCTTCAATGCCAGCTTAGCAAAGTTAGTGCTTTCTTCAAGCAACACATTCCAATTCTGTATGGCATTTGCCATCCCAGAGGACACAAAAGTATGGAATGGTCTGTCCTCTGAAATGAAAAGTCACATTTGTGACTGATACCAGAAAAGAAATAGATCCAGAATTTTTAAAAGTTTCATCCACTTCAGCTCATGTCTTGAAGGTTAATAAGCTGATGCCTTCAGATGAACCAAGCTCTTCAGATCACGAGTCCTTAAGAACATTGGTGTTCTTCCAATTCTCCTCCTTAACACAAATAAACTACACAGAAATGTGTGAATACTTGCTGTCCCAGAGTGGTTTAAACTAAGCCCTCAGTTCTCTCCATGGGCAGGCAGTGTGGTTGTGAACATGATGCTGCTCATCCTTGAATTGTGGTGATGTTCAAATGCCTCAGTCTGACAGCAGCACCCTGGCAAAAGGAGAAGTCACTTTTTTGCTTCGGAAAATCCCCACAACCAGGTGCAATTAGAGATCGTCACACCAAGCAACAGACGTGAATCAGCCAGTCCAGTGTTCTCCCTCTGGCTGTGATCTGCTCAGGATGATTCAAAGTAAAATACACAGAAAGCCACAGAACAAATACGAAAACCTTTCTCTTTTAGGAGATCTTTGGAGATGTGTAATGGGTGGTGATAGCAGTCAGAGCAAATAAAAAGAATGTTACCATGAAATACCAACACTTCGATTTATGATGATTCTGTCCTCCCCAAATATTTATCCTTTAATAAAAAAAATCTACTTTTTTCCCCCCTTAATAGTCCTGATTTTGTAGGTAAGAGCACAAATATGTACTCCTTAAAATAAAGAAAAAGAGAACAAAAAGAATATGCTTAAGCATGAATTGACATCAGTGTTAGTTAAAGTCACTTGTGTTTGTCAGGGATTTTGTGTATGTATGGACACTGCAGGACCATCTGCCTATCTGCACTTCTTCACATGTGCTGGCTCCATTGGAGATAAAAAGGTAAAATGGAACACTGAGGAAAGTTATGGGGCTTTCCAACACTCCCTCATGGACTTTGGGCTTATAAAAAAGCAAATGAACTACAAAGAGACAAATGCAAAACTTTAATCTGTGAGATACCATCACACTCATATCTGATAGGCAAAGCCAGAGTATGCTAATTTTAAAAAGCAAATTGAAACAAGAGCAAGCTTGCCATATTGATTTATTTGTATTTAACATGTGCATATGTGCAGGTCAGAGCATGATAATTAACTTTAAAAAGTAGTTTGAACTTCACAGCTGGGCTAAGAGAAATGGTTAAAGTTTTACTTTAGGTGTTTTGTAATAGCATGCATTAGCTTCAAGCAAAACTCATGGAATGGAAATTACTTCTCCCAGTTATGAGGTGGGGTTTCAGCATTTACTGGCATGAATCAGCCCTGTGAGTTAAATGAAAGGTATGCAAGACACTTGCTTTCCAGGCTGTGTATTTTACAGCCTAACATGGGGATGAGGACAAGTAAGTTGGACTGTGCTTTGCAGCTGATTTTTAATCATTCCTCTATTACACAAAGTGTACAATGTGCTGTATTATTTGCTTCTGGTTCTGATTTCTTGCATGTGAGATTTATAACCAAGGGCAGTTATTCCAGGTCACATCACATGTGTGAGGACAGAGTCAGGCCCTCACAGGCTGCAGAGCCAGAGCAGTTCTGACTCTTGCAAGCAAATCCCCCTGGCCAAAACAAATAGAGCTGATTTTGATGTATCTGTGCATGGTGTTTGCTTCCTACCCAAACAAGTCATCTTAATGGACCCAGGCCTAGCTTTAGACCTAAACACAAACTATAGCCAGGAATAAGAAAGACAAGAGTGGATTTGGATGTTTACTTAACATATGAGCTTGGAGATTGGCCTTTTAGTTTTGTTTTGCTTTGATTTGATTTCTTTTGTTTCCCCTCACTTAGGTTTTAAGCTCCTGAAGAAGTGAACACATTGTAGGAGGCAGTAGGACTGGAAGGAACACAGGTTTAAAAGAAGGCAGGAAACTAAGAATGATAAAGAGGAGAACAGGAGCCTTGTGAGAGGCAGTTGGATGGTTAAAGGTGGGACAGTGGAATAGAATCAAATAATTTCACTGGATTGGCAGCAACTGGCCAATATGAAGATCAAGTGCCAGGTATCATAAAGAAAAATATAGTAAAGGCATAATTGACCATCAAATGGAATTCATTCCTTCCTTAAAAATCAAAGGAATGCTGTATACAGTAATTGTCCAGATTCCAAGTGATGAGAGAAAATGCTATTAACATCTATTTTCTCTGCCCTCGTTTATGAGTGTCAAATCACCTTAAAGAAATGCAGGGTCATTAGGTAATCCAATTAATTCGTCATTCTTTATTTTATTTCTTACAGTTACAAGAACTAGGGAAAGTAATAAATATATCAGCACTTTGTTGTGGGAAAGCTATTAGGTGTTTGTTTTGAAGGTGTGCTCATATGAACAGCAATTTATATTCTTTTTCACAACCAATAGTTCAAAGATTCAAGAGATAATAAGGATAAAGCTGCTGGTGGTACCACTGTATGCTCAGAGATGGCATAAGGACCTTGGACATAGTGTGCTCCAGTTTGCCAATGGCCTTGTTCTGGTGGGTCAGTGCCAGATTGGTCATGAAGAGTGAAGCTTCTTCACTAAGGTCACAGCCTTATCAAACTGCTGGCATGTAACTAACAATAAGCTGTCAAACTGAGGAAATACAGCTGTCCAAGGGAAATATAGGTTGGATATGAGAAAAAAAAAAAAATTACAGAAAGGGTAATGAATTATTGGAATGGTCTACCTGGGGAGGTGGTGGATTCACCATCCCTGGATGTGTTTCAGAAAAGACTGGATGTGGTGCTTGGTGTCATGGTTTAGTTGAGGTTAGGATTGGGTTGGACTTGATGATCCTGGAGGTCTCTTCCAACCCAATGATTCTGTGATTCTGTGAATTAATCCATTTGCTTCTTAATGCTTAAGGTTCTGTGAAAGTCCATTTTCAGGAGATAATTTGTATTTTCAGAGCTTAAGAAAAATTAAGTGCTTAGGATCAGGTGTAACCATGTAATGACGTACTATTACCTGGATGGGAACAGAGGAAAGCATTATGCTCTTAGCTTGATAAAAATCCAGTTGTCTCATTAAAGAGACCCTTGGAGTGGCTTCCCTGGAAGTCAGTGGGCCAGGACCTCATGGTAACTCTGCCCTTGAAGAGACTGTGATTTGGGCAAGGTCAGAAGCAAAAAAGTTCTTTTGTGTCTCCACAGAAGATGTGAGCATGTTCCTGGTATGCTACCAGGCCTCATGCTTCCTCTTTTCGGTACAGAAACCACAATTTTGCTGTTTCTAGGAGAAAGACAGTGTTTTAGTCAGATTTTCCACTATTTAGCCACTATGACTAAATGAGGTCAGTGATACAACCAGAGTCACTGTTCTTGCACAAAGCTGTGTTTGAGTTTTTTACAAATCATACAAGTCATCATTATTTTGCAAATTGATGAGTAAGAATATATTTAATGAAGACTGGAATGAAAGAAAGGAAAGGGTTGTTGATGCACCAAGGATGGCTTCAGGCCAAGCAAGCTAAAAGATAGAAAAAAGCACAAATGCATAGAGGATGCAACAATGCGTAATCTTTGCATTGGAAGTACTTGGAATGAAAATTATATGATGCAAGGAGTTCTGTAAACACACAGGCAGCAGCAGTTAGGGAACTTTTTATCCAAACAGACAAACAGAGATGGGAGGGGAGGGAAGGCAAGGGATTACTGCAGGATAGAATGGGCAGTGACATAGCCTTGGGTGTCATGGCCATTTCCAGCACGTGCCACTCTACAGCCTGGTCCTTGATCCATTGCTGCATCTACAGGGCTCACAGCACTCCAGGGAGTCCTTTCACTCTGCTGGGAGGAAGTTTTTGAAAGGCATCTTGTAGTGATTGATTCAGCTACTTCAGTGGTTTAGAGCATTATGTGAATTACTGTTTGGGTTTTTTTAATAAATGTAAAAGAAGAAGGCATATTGTTTTTTTTTCCCTGTTCATTGTATGTTTGAAACACACTCCTACAAGCCTGATTATAGAAAGCAAATCACCCCCAGTCCTGTCTCAGATAATGTACCAGCACAGTCCTATTTCCCACCATCCTTCATCTTCAAATCAAGAATAATGACTTCATACCTTACAGTCTTCAATTTGTTTTGTTCTCTGTAAGCACAGACTAAGATTTACTGATGGTATTTGCCATCTAGTTGCTGACTACATATTGTTTGCATTCTGCAGGCTGCTCCTTTAGAAGAGGAGCAGAATTACTATCCTGTGTATGCCTTGTCCTTCCCTAAGCCTGTCCTCTTGGCCACTGTCCCAGTTACTCTTGTGTCTCCAGGTGAAAGAAGAGCAAAACTACTTAAAAGGTTTGTAATCTGAATCATGCATGCCAAGCAGAGCATTGATTGAAGCAATCTAAACAATGCCTGCTGTCCCCTGGAGATGTCAAGGGTCTGTGCATATGGGACTGGAGAATGCTGAGGAATGGGATCACCCTCAGAGATATCTCTACTGCTATGAGTCAAGCCTGATCCTTTTGCCTTATGCCCTAGCTCTCAGTGGAGTTGGGATTTTAATCCAGATCTCTCAAGTAACCCAATTTGATTACTCTTCCATTTTCTTGAGGAAACTGAAGAAGCACTGGCTATTTTAATGTAAATCCAGTGTACCCTTTAATTTCCCCAAAGTGGGAAACATTGAGATGCTACAGAATTCAAGTCCTAACTCCTTACCACAGCATTCAGGAATGCACTCCTGCTTCCAGCAGACTGATCCCCATTTCTCAAACACTCTCATGTTGTCTGCCGTGAGGCAAGGTTTGTCTCTGGAATCAGCAGTGTGCAGCTGGGCTTGTATTGATGTTTTTAGGTGCAATGCTGACATTTCTGTCCCTTGTTATACAGAAACCACTGCATTCTTCTAAGCTCCTAAGGAAGATAAAATTGATTTTGATTTTGTTCTGTGCTGTATTCTTGACTGTGTGAAGTCTCAGGATGCATGGCCTTTGCTAAGGTAGAAACCTTTCTCACAGGTGCCTCCAAACGCTTGTGATTCCATGGGGACAGGAGCTCAGTTTTCCTTTTTTCACTGTCAGTGCAATAGATCTTTTGAGAGGCTCTAAAAAATGCTTTTTGCAGTATATTAAATTGTCATACTTGAGTCATCAAAACCCTCCTTGAAGGCTACCTCACAGTATTCATTGGAACGTGTTGCATAAAAAGCCTCAGCAAACTCTTGGCCTGGATGGTAGAGGCTGCTGAGGGCAATGTGTGTTCAGAGGGGTTTAAGGGAGTCTGCTGAGTTCTTTGTATGGTTTTTGGGCCTCAGGACAACCAGGATATGGGTTTAAAATAACATTAAGTCATCAGCTTAAAATCAAATTTTATTAGCTAGAAAAGTACATAGAAGTAGTTGTAGGCTCTGACCTTTGTATTTATTGGCTATTATGGGTTGGAAATACACTTAATTGCTATTATTTTAATAGTTGCCTACTCAAAGTTAGCACAGCATTGATAGAAGCTCCTGATAACCCAAAATACACCATCACATCTCACATTATGAACCAAGCCTCAGAATGTGCTATCATATAAAAAAATTCTGTTGCTTTAAATTGGTTCTTGGTTTTTTATGGAGAGAACTACAATTTAAAGTGAGCCTATGCTTATTTTTTTTCTTGAGCGACATAAACATTCCAGTAAATATTCATCTTTTTATATGAATGTCTCTGGAACATCTGTTAATTGAATCTTTATTTGAATTTATTAACAGCAGTTTGTTTTAAGTCAAAAAGACTAAAAAAAAATTAAAATATGTAGTCTGGATGGCAGCCAGTACACAGTATCTTCTCCAAAGTTACACCTTTTTAACTTAAATTCAATTTATTTATTGCCCATTATTCAAAGTCAATTAGGAGTAATAAAAAGTCAAATGACAAACACTGTATTGAGACAAAATACTAATTAAAACTTTATTATTTGCCATTTTGCCATTGCTAACATTTAAAACACTTATAGTACTTCAAGTTTATCTTAATGTATTTCCAAAGTATAATGAAACTGGAGATAAACATTTTCAGTAATACTTCAATGCATTCTTGCCTATTTATTCCTTGCAGTTTACTTATATTATAAACACTTCCAGAAATCAGTTGAATCCTTTCTTGCCAATATCAATAAATATATGTATAATACATGCTTGCTCTTTGCTTTATATACATTCAATTTAATTTAGCAGTTGCCAAAGAACATTCATTGAAATGTTCTAAAAAATAGTTCCTTACCCTAATTGTAACAAAACTACTTTTAAGATAGGTATTTTATCCCAAATATTAGAGAAGGGAAGGATGTACAAAGAAGGAAAAGTTTGTGTAACACATTGTGACAATAATAACATGCACAGCCTAATTTTCTTTGTAATTATCTTTTCTTTCCGGGATAAGTGTTGGGTTGTTTGGGTTTTTTTGTTTATTTATGGTGTTTTTTGACATCAATTTATCCTGTAAATGATCTTAGACCAAATAAATTTTTGGAAGTCTCTAATTTTTGCCATAAGAGGGCATTATTCATGCACTTAGACTAGAAAATGCATCTCAATATACACACTTATGTTATAGGAAATGGTATTTATCTACACTCATGAACCAATGAAGTAAAAACTATTAATACTTCTGTAATTAGGAATACCTCAAAGAAGTTACTGGGCTGGGATAGCTCACTGTCCTGTGTTCTTTTACTAGATAGTCTGGAGATGCAAGAGGATACCAAGCAAGAGGCAAAGTACTGCTTTGGCAGTCTGGAAATTACCATATCAGACAACAAAGCCAAAAATTGGTGTTTTGACCTGTGGACACAAGGAAGTATGCCAAGGCAGGCAAGGCACTGAGCACTTGTCCATGCCCTCCAAGAAAATGGAAGTTGAAGAGTTAGAAGACCGAAGACACAAATCCTTAAATTCCTGCTGTGAGTGAGTTAAATGGAAAAGTCCTTAATCCTGAGGCTCTAACATTTTTAATGAGTGATGTAAGCTGTGACAATGGGAGGAATACAGAGAGGTGCCATATCAAAATATGGATCTGAGAAACCTTTGGGGTGGAAAAGAATTGTCTTTTCTCCACTCCCCACCAAAACATTCAGAGAGCAGAAGTTAGATCCCAAAATATAATGTAATGCTTCTGCTAGGGTTGGTGAATGTTGGAATGTTTCCCAGAAAAATAGAAAATCTTCATTCTGGAATAAGAAACAAACAAAAAATACACCCAAAGTGAAGCTTTCAGAGCCATGAAAGATTGTTGTCATGCAAGCTGCATTTGTGCTCTTGAACAGAGACAGACTCAGGGGTGCACACGCTGGGTGTCTTCTGCAGGGATTGCCAACATCTCATCCTGTGCCTCTGCCAGGTATTGAAGATGTCTCTAGACAAGGATTTCCTTGTGTCATCCTCATCCACCCCAATCACCAATGGATCCTCTCAATTCTGAGTCTCGCAGAACATAATTTTCTGACTGAATTTTATTTAGCATCTACGAAGGATGTATTTCATTGTCCCGCTTCCTGGAATAATGTACTGTATCACATGATCACTACCTTTAAATCCCTTCACTGACAGCTATAAGGAAAAACAATGTGACAAGCAGAATACAAATTGCTTTCAGATATGTTTTGGGTATTCTCCAGCTTGTCAATTCTTTTTTTTTTTTCAATTGGCATATACCAGAAATGTGCAGAGATCCAGCAGTAATCTGTTATTTGCAGAAACTGGTAGTTGAAATATATAACTGAATCTGGTAATTTTGTCATCTGTGCAGTTTTATGAAGAACTATTAATTAATATCAAAAACATCCTGTAGGGGAAAGACTTATGTGCCTTGCATTTCAATCCACTTCATCACTGCATGGACATTACATTAAGAGTTGAAAATCCAGAACTGCAGTTGGCACAAAAAATATTATTCTGGAGAAGCCAGTAAGTTCACTGAGTTATGAGCTTACAAAAAATTTGTGTTAACACCTGCATATCTTTTTAAGAACTCAGTACACTCCCCAAGGCAATAATACCTCAGTATCAATAATGGAATCCCTGCTGTTGGAGATGAAAATCATATCAATTAAATTCTGCATTTGCAACCTCAGAATTTTAACGTTTTTCTCCTTTCTGCTTTAGGGAAAATGACAAGAGTTTTGTAAAATTCATCAGATAACAAATACTTGGAATGATGGACTACAGCCCAGATAAATTTCAACATTTGAGCTGGTGTCTTTGTTTGAAAAGTTGAAATCATAAGACTCCATGAGTGGCTGATTTTGGGAGTGCTGTCCTTGCTCCACTTGTGGAATGACTAGTGGAGCTGCTTGTGTGGATTTACATACATGCCTGAACAAAATTGCAAGATTTTTATTTGTCATACATAACAGCAGGTGCTACTCAAAAATTCTTCCTGGGTTTTTTGTTTCTTTTTTTTTTTTTTTTTTTTTTTTTTTTTTTTTTTTTGGGTGTTTTTTTTTTTTCAGTCTTAGTTGATACTGCTGTAATTCTAATTGTTACCTACATACTTGAGGATCAAAAGCAATAAATGACAAATGGAACTCAGCAGGAGATGGGTGTCCACCTGTTTGTACCTGCTTGGGAGCAAGGAGCCTTCTGGCAGGTAATCTCCTTTATACTGCTGGCAGGTTTACATTATCTTTTAATGGTAATAATTGCAATAAAATGGCAGTGTACCTCTTCTGTAGTTTTAATTCTCAGAATCAGAAAACATTGTGCACCCTGGGAACACACATTAGCTACACATTTCAGGGGATTTCAGTATTTTTACAGTACATATTTCAAGGTTTTTTTTCCAGTACCTTTAAACACAGAACTATTTTGTGAAATGTGATTTTAGGCATTTTATTAGAATTGTTTTGGCAACTGGCAGTTTCATGTATGAAAGAGTTGTTACTACTTTCTTAGAAGAAAATAATTGGTATCACTTCTAGAGTCACCTGATTCCTTAGGCCAGCAGATGCACTTTCCTTCAGTCTCTTCTGTGTGACTGATCTAAAGGAAAGCTGCAGCCTTCTTCTGGCCTCAGACTCATACCCAGGTGTCCCATTTTCCTGTTTCTACCTGGCTGATGGAACGGGTTTTATTCAGTCTGCGTCTGGTAAAAAACAAAATGAGACTATAAAGAAATATCTTCTAATCACTGTTGTGGTTCTGGACTAAAAGCAAGCAAACAAGTAAATAAACAAACTTTTCCCCAACCCACATCCCAGCAAAAACCTGATAAAAACATACAACTCTTAAATTTGTTCTGTGACCTTGATGGTTATTTCCTGTGTGTCACAACTTCACCTCCCTTCACATGTGCCTTGGCTTTACCTCCCACAGCAAAGCAGACAAGGAGAGTCCCTCACCACATTTTTTCTCCAGCTTCTCTATTTGAATGGGAAACTTTACAGAAAGGATCTGTCTCTCAGTGCCTTTTTCACCCAATGCTATATTGCCTTTAGGTGCTTTTTTAAAGCTGATCCATTATGACTCAAGGAAAACTGAAAAGCTTTTAAGAAGCCATCAGCCACATCCAGTAACACCAGAACATACCTGTGTTTTTAGTGTCATACAAATCTGCTTTGTCAGAGACAGCGTAACACATTTGCTGTATTTGTGTGAGATCTTTTCAAATCCAGAGAAGGCATGAAATTAGCAACCTGGCTAAACTTGGAAGGGGTCACTGCAGGAAAAAAAAAAGAATTTTTATCAAGAGTATTTTCTACCATATTTCAAACTCTGTCTGCAATCATTCAAAGAACTATTCTGATATGCAAAAATCCCCAAATCTTTTAAAGTGCAAGTGGATATTTGTGAGCCATCTCAAACAGCCCCAGGACTCAATCATGCTTATCTTAATCTTTGGGTAATGACTGGTTAAAATATGTTTGAATAATGAAGGCATTGTCAAAAATCAAGTCTATTCACAAAAGGTGCTTGAAAAGAAAATGATGCTGAAGTTGTTGAATATATTTTTCATTCTGAATAGTTTGTCAGACTATTTGCATCTTGGGGAAGATGTTGATTTCCTAGGTCGTTTTAAAATACACATCACTTTGTAAATATTTAAAGATGTTAATTTTTTATTCTTATCATAGAAACTAATTATGGACAACAATCTTTTAAAGCATCTTTGTTAATGAGGAGGTATTTTGAAATCTCTGCTGACTACTTCACACCTTGTTTGGTGGTTTACACAGGTGCAGGGTGATGTAAGTTGCAATCAAAAGAGAGTGATTTACCTTTTAAGGGTTTTTTATGTTCCTTTTGCACAATTATAATACATGAGAAATGGGATTTCCATAAATGGAGTTAGTATTTTTTATGGTGCACACAGAGATTTTGTGTTCAGATCATCTGCTTTCAGTGAGCAGCTCCCCTCTCCTGCCCACAGTCTAAACAAAGCGGATATTAATATGGGATGTCTTAGTATGAGGGAATCAAAAAAAAAATTTAGGTTTTTTTCTTTTTATCACTTAGCTTCCCTTTAGATGTTATATCATCTTAGCTGTTATTAGTGAAAAATAAACTGTAAGTAACAGCATCAAAGGGAATTCATAGCAAAAGTTCCCTCTCTGAAAAAAAGCTCACATAGTATCTAGTTATCATCATAAGCTCCAGAGAATTAGAATTAAAGTATGTTTTATTAGCATATATATGGTACATCAAGATCAAATGACCAATAAAACTTTCATTTTTTAATCTCTAATCAAAAGAATTTCAAATCCTTTGGTATTTAAAATATACAGAGAATCCCAGACACTAAAATGTTCAGTTCTTTCAATAGTGTTTCATGCCCCTTTTCTTTAAGGTCAACATTTTCTTTAGAAATTTCTCTTAGAGAGTGAAACAAAATCTTCAAAGCTATCAAAGCTGTTGCTCTCCATTAGTAAACTTGTACTCTATAGGAAACAGCTGAAAGTATTTTTTCTTTCTCCATGACTGCCTAAGTTGTAGGTTTTATCAGAACATCACATAAAAATTTGGCTATCTGTTGAAGATTGCTTAAATTAAAAAATTATACTATATATTATATCATAATACCATACCATATTGTAATATATCATATATAATATAATCTGTCATAAAGGAGTGCATGGGTTTCTTTCTAAATTGTATTCATGTTAGCACAATAATATTCAACTGCAGTCACTGGAATTATCTTGTTGACAACTTTTGTCATGAAAAAAGTGAATTTAACTAAAGAACAGAATCAGAGCATGATTAGGTTTGCAAGGATTTAATCTCCTTTAATCCCCTTTAAATGTGGGACTAACTCTGGAGTCCAGTCCAGCCTCAGAGTAGGATCACATTGCTCCTTATCCCTTCAGCTGCTGAAAATCTCCAAGGGCTGATGTTCAGCCACCTGAGCAGCCTGCTCAGAGAGGTGCCCATTGGCACCCTTGGAGCAAAGAGTTTTTCCTCCTGTCTAAACTGGAGTTTCCTTATTACAGATTTGGTCCATCCTGTCCTTGACCACCCCTTGTCCTTCCTCTGTGCTCCAGAAAGAATAATCTGCCCCTGTCTCTGTGACTCCCTTTTATGTAGTCAAGCCTGCTATTTGATCCCCTTTGTCTGCCCTATTTCCTAGTCCTGTTTGCTCTTGCCTTTAATCCAGGATTTAGGTGTCAAACTTTGATCAATTCTGATCATGGCTAGTGTCTGTGAAGCAAAGCTTAGGACAGTGTGTGGGGCAGGGGGAACAAGATTTTCTCTTTCATATACAAAGAGCAGGGGGGTTTCTGAATCCAAGACTAAGTGGGCATGAAGCAGGAGAGAAAGAGCCAACAGAATTGCCAGTCTGTGCACAAAAAGACAGCTGCAGCAGACAGTTAAACTTTCTGAGAGCAGTTTTTAAATATGTGCTTGAATTTATAACTGAGGGCTGCTGTTCATAGCACAAGAGTATGTATGTGTAGTCCATGAATGAATACCTCCCTGGCAATCTGGCCAACTGTGTGTAAGGGAAGTGAACTGATGAATGTGTACCATATGTTTAGATTGTGTGAGTGGATGCAATCCTCAGCGACTTCAGAGAAGCTGTCCTTGTTTACACCAGCTAGGAGCTAGCCTTGTGCATATAATTTTCAGCTAAATAAATGCAGATGTTAGCTTTATACAAAATTTACAGAGTTTCAGGTTACCTTTGAGCAAGGAAACTAGCCCACAAATTTGGATTTGGCAGCACTGTGCTGCACTGCTGTCTGAGAAGAGACATAGGTTTGGAAGTGAATGTGGCATTTTTTGAGCCTTTGGAAAAATATGAATGTTCAAATGTCCTACTGTGCAAAAACTCTTCCAAGACAGAGAAAATAAGGAAATGAGGAGGCTATATAGAACCTGAAACAGGGAAATATGGCAGGATAATGTGTGTACCTGAAACTTCACAAATTGCATGCCTCCTTTTGGCCAAAATACTCAAGTAACTGCATTGCCTACAGCACTGGCATCCTAAGGGTGCTCTAGTTTACCAAGGGCCAGCTGAATTTTCTTCAAGTCTGTTCAATTTATACACACCCATTGCAGAAAATTTGGGCCTTCGTGCAGATACTGCCATTATCTAATGAGAGATGCCATAATAAAATTTTGTCTTGTGATTAATAACTCCAGCAATCTTCCTGAAGTCAGTGTGAGGGCTCACAAAATTTAAGTGCTTCCTAGAGCAGAAAGAGAGTTGTTAAGTACCAAACCTTTAATTATTTAACTGCACCAGCAAGATTTTAAAGCCCTTAAGGGCATGTCAATTAGACATGAAAAAAATACTTACCATGATGATTTATTTTATTTCATTACTAGAATACATGATGTTTTAAACCTGGTTGACTTTTTCAGCAGTGTTTGCAAACAGATCTGGGATAAACAGCAAATGAACAATACTGCTGACAGCAATCTAACCAGGCAAATGTCTTTTTGGTACAAACTATCACAGACAAAATTTGCTGGTGCAACATGTGCCAGCTTGAATGACTTATGGAGCGGGATCCCAAGGCTCATTGTAACTTCAGAAAAAAAAGTAGGTAAAGATGCATCCTTTATCATTATTATCATGTATATTCTGATCAGTATAGTATCATAGCTTGAAGACTGTATGACTCATTCTCTGATGTTTGTTTATCAGTAATATCTGCAAATGCAATCAATTCAATCATAAAGCTTATAAGGAATAAAAATCTGGTTTTGTTTCAATATGTTGTGAGATTAAAAGTGTAGTCCTGGTGTTAGGGCTCTGCACATAGTGATTAAATAAAAAAACCCGAGGTCTGTGTCCTATAGGTTAGAGTACACTGGCAGGGTGAATCCTTCAGGTCTTTTGTTCTATGATTATACTGATCTAAAAGTTATTGTGCATAAAAAAGTTATTCCTCAATGTAAGAGACCTTTCCACTGACATTGTATGTCATGGGGAAAAAGCCCCTCACTTCTCTCTTAAGCAGTCAACTGCTTTTTCTGCAATGTTGTGTGCTTCTCTTCCCACTTTCTCTATGTTTACTGTATGGTATGCTCAATCATTTAGGCACTGGAATAAATTTGCTAGGATGACAAGATTCACTAATGAAGATAAAGACATTCATATCTGCAAAACTCACCGTGGTTTTTTTCACTCTACTTTTCCTGCTAATAAGAGTTCACTTCCAGCCTGAGTTACAGGTTAGAGACAGCTCTGAATGCCAAGCAGGAACATGCTGTATCCATTTGTGTTTTTAAATAATTGCACTGTGTCTTTGACTTTGGTTGCCTTGATGGTAACTTCCTGTGCTGTTATCCAGTAGACCATACAATTTCTATAAGTCTTTCTCTTTGATCTTCTCTTCAAACTACACCTTATTCTGGTTTTCCAGCTAAAATTAGTTATCCAACTGGCATTCCTGCTCTTTCTTACAGTACTTTAAAAGCATTTACCCTCAATTTAAATGCTGACTTTATTAAGCCAATGTAAATTGCTCTATGGAGCTATTTTATTTTTACAGTACTCTGAACTTCTTCTTCCTTTGGAAAAATATCTACATTTTGCCTGTTCATATTTCATTTTCTTAGGACTATATTCTCAGCCCCTGAATAAAAGTCTTTACACTGTGGACTATAATAGTTACACTATTAGCTGTAAAAGTAGAAAGTATGTCACTGATGTCTTTTTAAGTGATAAGTATCCATCCTCAAAGAGAATCAGTAGATCCTAACAAGGAGTGATAATATTACACACCCTGTGCATGGGAACAGTAATTTCTGCCAAAAGCTCTTTTTGGAGCTTTGGAGGAGCTATATCAATAAAAACTTTGGAGGAGCTATATCTCAGTATTTGCAGCACATGGGAACTCAGATAGTACAGGAATTATCTCCATTCACCCTTACAGCATGAGCAGGTGTCTATCCTTTCTCCTCAATTCTAATTCTTATAAGAAAGGAAAAGACCAATGTTTCTGAGAAATGGCATAAATGTATGTCTGCATTGTCTAGGACAAAGATATATAAGCATAAAATGGGAGATTCTGTCACTGTGGTTACAGTGGTTCAATGGAGTTCTGAATTCAGGTATAGAAAGTTTCTCTAACAAGTACATTTTTCAACTAAAAAAACAGTATTTGCAGCACATGGGAACCCAGTGAGTACCAGCACAGTCCTGCAGCTCCCATCAAATTAGTCACATCAAGGCACCCCCTGCCTTGTTGATGTGGAAGCTTTGAGTTCCTCAGCCTCTCTCCCAGTTTTTGGCTGAGCTTTTGTTTCAACAGACAGTGGACATTTCAGAATTTCAACCTGCTGAGAGTGCTATTGTTTTCCTCATATATCTTGAGGCAAAGAGGTAGAAGTCAGCTCTTGGTACTTTTCTTAGAAAATACGGCCAGGGCAGTTGTAAATGGGGATGCCATACAAGTGTACAAATGTGTCATAGGAAAATGTCCTTTACCAGACATTATTTATAGGGAAGTCTAATGCCACCTTATCCTCTACATAGGGCCACACCTGAGTATAGCCAGGTAGGAGTACTCCAAGCTGCTGTAAGTGATAACTCCTTTGTCAGCTGAATGTCTCTGAAACACGACAGATAAATTCAGCAATGAAATCTCTGCTATAAAGTCATACAATTATTATTAGGACAGCTTAGCATATTATGACTTCTAGTAGTCTCACAGGTTTAAAATACACTGAACTACGTCTATAATTCTTCTAATCTCACTGATACAAAATTTCTGTAGAAACAAGAGGTGACAGTCTGTCAGTGGTCAAGAAGGTAAATAAAATATGAAGAATTTTTAGGAAAAAAATAAATAAACTTAAAAATCATGATTAAGCTGGTGCATGATTCCTTGCTTCATAATGTGTTTACCTTGGTATCTCAAGAAAAAAGGAACAAGGGGCAATAAGTTTGAATGAAGATGTAAAACAACTTTCACAAAAGCAACAGCTGAGCAGGTTAGACCTCCTCAACCTACAGAAGAGAAAGTTTATGGGTATGATAAAGATCAGAAAAATAATTAACACCATAGAGAAGGTAGATAAGGATCTATTTGTGTTTCTTCCAGTACAAGCTCCATCAGATGGCCCCCATCTATTACCATCTATTACCATCTCAGTGTAGAGAATTTCAAAACAAACAAAAAGCAGCAACAGGTTTTACGACTGTGCAGTTTTTGCCAAAAGATGCTTTGTTTGCAAAACATTTTTATGCATTAACAGCTAGAATGAAGGAGCAAATATAAATAATTCTGAAAGTAGATTGAGGCAAATAGAATATTATGGGTGAAACGTCATAGCAGCTTGGTCTGATTCTCTTTTTCCTGATATTTCCACAGGTGGACATTTCTGAAGACATTACTGGGCTAGAGGGACTCTCAAAGCAGTGTGGCTGATTTTATATGTGATGAAAACTATCACAAAAGATATGTTTTAGAAGTAGATCCCTGCTGTGATGCTGCCATGATGCTGCTGCCATGAAAGAATATGGATTTCCTACTTATCTGGAATTTAGAGAAAAAGAGAAGGTGTAAAGTGGGGATAATATTTTGTGTCTTGACTTGTGTGACCAGAAAGTTTTCCATATGGAAAGTGATCACTTTTCTTGCATTTCATTTTTTTATCTTAAGAGGACTGGTTTAGTTATAGAAGCGTAGCATGACATGCCTGGGGATACTGACTCATAGGGCAAGCAGACATATGGAAGCTCTGAAAATGAGGATTAATAAGTAAGTCTTCTTCAAACTTAGTAATTAAATTGATCTTGCTCTCTTCTGGTAGTTTGGTGATGATCCATAAAGCGGGATGAGACATAAAGTTGACCATGTGCTATTGTTAAGTACCCTATAATTTATTTAAGGTCTGATCTTGAGATGTGAAAACACTTCTGCAACATCTGAAGACTTGCAAAATTGCAGGGCTTAGCACTTAACCAAATTGGTGATTAGCAAGAGCAGAGAAGTTGGCCCTATGGTCCTGGGCAAATTCCAACTACTTGAAAGTACTGTGTGTACTGGTGCCTACATTTTCCCTCTGGTTTGGTATGGATAAAATATTTTTCAAACCTTGTCCCAGAAGAATAGTGTACTAAGTTAGAAAAATTAGTGTTCTATGCCCTGTGTGTGGCTGTATTCCAACACAACAGAAATCCTGAGAATGATGGCACAGCTGCAGAACTGAGATCTCCTAGATAACTATTAAGTGTAATGCACTGACTTTGTATAAAGGCTCAAAACACACAGTGATTTTTTTCCATCTAATATATTGACAAATAAACAGGTTCCACTGAATATCTTAGAAGCACAGGCTATGACAATAGACACTGCATATTTTGAGTATGAAAGAAAAAGGACTTTTTTACATACAACTCATAAGCTGTATGAGCCTTTGGCAAGGGAATGTCACACCAAAGATCTATTATAAAGAAGTAGGAATCCTCACATCAAAATAAAGGTCATTTATGAAACTTACCCATAATTGTATGGGAAAAAGACTTAAATCACTTCCCCTGCCATGTAGTGGCAGTTTTTTTCGACATGCTCATGACAGGATGTATGAGATTTGCAGATGATGGGTTTATCTCCCATATTGGCATCTCTAAGTGTCTTGACTGTAGACAGTACAGTCAGCATGGTCAGTACAATGATGTCAGTTTACTCCTAATGAAGTCTGGGCATGATTTTTAGAGCCTTTGAGATCTGTTGGGGCTGTGGAAACAGACATATTTCACAAAACATCTGAATATTGTAAAAAGATCTTCTGGATAAAGCCCTGCTATGATATAATAATAAAATATTAGGAGATGGCCACAGTTATTAAAAAATGTACAATTGTACAAGCCACCTCTGGAACCTTGTGACTACCAAAATAAGATGTAAGATCTCTCAGGCCAAAATTTCTCAGCACGCCCAGGTACAGGTCTAATAAATGCATCAAAGACAGAGGGATGTGTGGATTTCTGATGGTGCAGGGGAAGGGGATCTGTCCTATGGCTGTGAGAGCAGACCAGCAGCTTTGCCCTTCCTGATTTAGCACAGGTTTCCATGGCAGTCTGGGCTCCAGTGCTGGGAATGTTGAGGGTGAACAAAAAAGAGTAGTTTTACAATGCCCCCTTACTCCACTGCTGTGTCTAACTCATGCATTTCTGACTTTTGCATGTTGGCAGCAAGAATTGATAGAGGTTTGAACTTTCAAGATGGAATTTTTCTGTTAACAAAGGCAGCCCTCTGTACCAGGCAGCTCCTAGGGGGAAAAATTATAGTTCTACATATTCATTTCCTATGTTTCTGGTAGAGATGCAAAAATATTTCAAGATGTTTTATCACACGCCTCTATGCTTGACCATGTGAATTCTTTGAAATGTTTGGCAGCAAGGTGTCTGTCAGTTGCTAAAAGCCCATTTCTGCTTGGGGGCTGTGTTTGTGATCTATGACAGATCACAACAAGAACTTAGAGATGATTAGTAGTTCCTTTTTTATTTTACTAAGGATTTAATTGTCACCAAGTCCTCCTTCTATTCCAGAAATAGATTATTAACTGCTAAATCCTGTAACTTGTGCTTATTTCTACTTTATACAGAACAAAAAATTGTCTCTTGATACTATCCTTCTGCAGCATTTCATGGTTCTGAGCATAGTTTGAATGCATTGGGTTAATATGAGTAAACTATATAATACTTGACATTCCTAGAATCATGTATTCATAGAATGGTTGGGTTAGAAAGAACCTTAAAGATCTGGTTCCAGTCCTTTGCAATGAGCAGGGACAGCTGCCACTAGACCAGTCTGCCTCAAGTCCAGCCCAACCTGGCCTATGGGGCATCTACAACTTCTCTGGGCAGCCTGTTCAAGTGTCTTTCCACTGTCACAGTGAAGAATTTCTTCCTTGGATCTAATCTGAACCTACTGTCTTGAAGTTTGAAGCTGTTAACCCTCCTATCACCACATGTCCTTATAAAAAATCCCTCTCCAGCTCTCTTGTAGCCCCCTTTAGATTCTGGACATTTCCATGGTTTCCTTGGAGCCTTCTCCAGGCTGAACACGCTCAACTCTCTCAGCCTGTCTTTGTGGAAGTGGTGGTCCAGCTCTATAATTATCTTTCATTGGTGTTAGACTTTTGGGTTCTTATCTCTTTGAGATGATAATTTCAGTTTGTTTTGGGTTTGCTTTTGTTTTCCAAAGGAGTGTGATTTACATTTCTGCCTTTTCACAAATGCTTTTTTATATAAGTTGGCATGTCATGGTCATTATCCTCCATGCACAGCTGGATCTGAGGATGTGCTATGGAGGTAATGGGATTGTGCAGGTTTAAGCAAAGGAAAATCATCATGGTAACAGAACATGAGAAATTTGTCTGCTGAATATTTATGGATACACTGAAGAGCACAGATAAAACATGCAGGGCATTACCTAAGTCTGGGGAGAGGAGCAGGAGAAATAGCTGGGATATTTGGTTTGGCATAAACAGCAATCTTCACAAGTTAAAATAAAATTGAATTTCAAAGTAAAAATAGTAACTAAAAATAATTTTGAATATCTGAAGCCTTGGTGTCTACTCAGGTGAAAATGAGTATTGATTGTTATATCTGCAAAATATTCTAAATTGTTTGCTCCCTGTGCTTTTGACAGCAAATTCTTTTGTAGTCAGGAATTCAGTTTCCAGCATAAAGGGGTAAGGTTTTTGAACTCTCTTAGCTAACAGACCTATTGTTTGTTTAAATGTTGATGGTATTTTGTCTCCTCCTTTCCTAGGACAATAATTGCATTTCTTTAAAAGCTACACAGAAATTCAAAAACTCACATACCAAACAAAATGTAAATGGTTCTGTGACCCTGTTAACCCACTTAAGCTGACGTCTGTTATTACCAACCCTCTTGATGCTTAAGGGAAATGGTTGGGGTTTTTTTTGGGTTTTTTTCTTTTTTTTTCCTTTGCAACAGTTGTTACATCTTGGTCAAGCCACTTGTTCAGTGTCCAAATAAAGAGGAAGTCTGATTTTATGGCATGAGTCACTGATCTTATGATGCAAATAGTGTGCTTTTATTTGGGGCTGGGAATTTTGGAGAGTAAATGACTGAGCCCAGCATCAAACAGTGCATCCAGTAAATGTGTGGGGAGACTGGCCATGACACAAATAGGAAAGACCAGTGACATCTATGTTGATATTTACTATCCATAACAGAAAAAAAAAAAAATACCATGCTATTTTTTCTAATAATTAGGGTCACAATAAGTTTCTATCGAACTTTGTCATGTTAGCTAAGTTTAGTGAATCCTAAACAGACTTGTAAAAATATTCAAAGTGCTTCAATGCTTTTGAATTTCCATATTGTATTTTATTTACTTTTGGGGATAAAGTTCATCTTTTTCTGAAACACAGACGTGAAATTCATTGTTTGATTGCAAACTCTTAAAATGGCAACGTTTTATTTTTCATATTTCTGATTTTTTCTTTTTCCTGAATGAAATACAAACTGTGGTGAGAACTATAATCATTTATTGTCTGCTGTCTTGTGGTTTTTGATTGATGGTTTAGCTGAGAGATTTTCAGATGCTATGTAGACATGCAGAGCTACTACCAAAGCACTTAATGGGATTTTCAGAAGTTATCCTGATTTCCTGACTTATCCTGATTTCACTGGGAGATAGGACCATCCTGCTAGGCATCTGTAGGCCACCAGGCATTGATTTGTTTTCACATTCCTCTGCCAAAAATGTGTTATAAAACTTTGTGTTTGGTCCTTACTACTGTAAGTATTTAATCTCATTATATGTATATACTATTGCACAAGGAATTTGAATCAAATCTCTCTTAAGAGACTATTCTTTAAGTTATTCTTCATATGTCTATATTATTCTTCCATGTGCTTTTCTTGGGTTGTTACTGACTACGAATCCTGCTAACCAGTCTGAGGCAATGCAATGAAAGTAGCTCCTTTTTCTCTCTAATTGCCTTTTTGCCTCACCCTTTCAGATAAGTAATAAGGTGGGGGTGGGAAGAGTCATCCCCTGAGGATTCTTCCAGCAGAGGAAGACCAAAAGCTGCCTTGTTTAGTCACTTTAGTGTAAGCAGAAGAGCTCATCTGGGCATTTTCAGAGGACCAAGTGAAGAATTTCTCAGGCCTCTGAGGAATTGCACCTACACCTGGTGATCAGGTATTGTGTAGGTGACTGAAAGATTGGGTCCTTGTGCCTCTCTGCTCACATCCCCCTCCAGGTGCTTCACACTGCTGTGTCTGCCTCTGAGCAGATTGCCAAACAGAAAATCTTCTTTGAAAGAGAGGCAGGGACTTTTTCCTTTCTACAGTTCTGCTAGTTAGGGATGTGCTAGAAACTCTGAATATCTCTGCACTTCCAAAGCCTGTCCAAGGGCATCTTCTCCCCTGAAGGAATGCTATGTTTCACAGTATCTGCAGCTTTACTGGGGAAGTGCCACCATAGCTTCAGTCAAAGCTAATCCTTAATCTTTACAATTCCTAATTCATCATATGCAAATATATGCTGAAGTCTAAAAGGAAAAGGGGCTGATATGGATTTTTTACCTTATTATAAAGCAGCTGACAAGACTGCAGAGGTTATTCTGGCTCTTTTGACATACCGAGCTGTGAATCACTTCATACTCACTCAGCAGTGATCTGGGCATATTTTCTTTGTCATGGCCATATCCCAGAAATCCTACAACTGGAATGTGATGCTTCTGCCACACATACGTTGTGTACTAACTGTTGCTAGGCTGCTTTGAGCTTCTCCGTGGCACCGATGCACTACAGAAAAGGAAACTAAAGAAAGGGCAAGGAATAACAAGCCCTATACTACCACTGGTTTTTGTTACAAAGACTTTCATAATACGATTTTAGGATTAAATACTGAATAGTCTCCATATCTTAACTGACATGCCCAGAATCCTGATTTTTCCACAGGTATTTAATATGTAATATCCTCCTTCATCTCATATTGATAAACACTTGAAAAGCAGTGTCCATCTCCCAACATCTTCAGTAGCAAGCTCAGTGTCTCATAATTTAATCCATAAATCAATCTGTCTTTCTTTGTGTGTTATTACTCAAGGAGAGACAGTTACAACAAGAGCAAAAGAAAACAGCACTGAGATGTCTGTAAGCTGTAATGTACACTGAGAGAAAGAAAGAACCCTTATGGTTGAATTTAAAAACAAAAGTTCAGCTTTTCTCTTTTGTCCTGATGATTCATTTCAATCCTGACTGGTTTTTTACCTTTTAACAGTTGTGTAAACATTCTTCAAAACTCTTCTGTTCTCAGTATTAATATAAAAGGCATTTATCAACAATATGCTAATTTTCTATATCATTAAAACTAAATACAAGCTGACCTCAGTCAAAGCCTTTGACCATCATCGTGCAGAATTGTTCCTAGAATCTGTTGCATTAGAGACAGCTAATGTAAAAGTACACGTTGAAGTGTTCAGGCAAGGTTTCCTGATTACAAAGAATTCAGAGTAGAGAACATAGTTGCTCTCCAGACTGCAGTAGAGTAGCTGAATTTAAATCACTCCAGACTTACTGAGTGTCTTGCAATGGTGTTGTGCTTTGTTTGTGTTGTTTTGTTTAGAAACCTATGACCAAGTCAGAGACCTGGAGCTTATTGGTGTATGATATATACAATAAAAAAATATCTGATCAAAATCTTAACAAAAAACAAGAAGCAAAATCTACCTTGATGATCACAGACACAGCAAGAAATAACAGATAGCTCTTTGTGTAGCCTGTGTCTTTGAAAATGACTTTTTAATCTTTTTTCTTTCTATATTTGTTTTTACTCTTCTGCACAACGTTGAGTAACTAATTTCTTTTTCTAAAGAACTTGCCTTTGGAAGCAGTCAGTGTTCTGACAAAGAAATCTTTCAGGTATGTGCTGTGCCTTTGGTGGATATTTAAGCTTTTTCTTCCAGGAGTGGCAAAAGAGAAATAGTGTTGATTTCTCTTTTATAAGTGTTCCTTTATGCAATGAGTAGTATATATGGTTCCAATGATGGATTCTTGCAAACCTGGTGAAATCAGTAAGACAATATACTTATAAGAAAGAGTCTAAAATCTTTTTTTATTTAAAGAAGAAAAGAAACAATTCAAAAATAATCATTCACACAAATTGGGAGAGAAAAATCTAAGAAAGTATGGGTGAAGAAAGTCAATAAAACATTTTAAATTCCATTGGTTATTTTTGCTTTTACCCTACTTCTGGTAATTCTTGAGGTTTTAAACCTTAAAAAGTACAAGACCATATTTCATTTTTAAGATTTTTCCTCTGTATTTGCAGATCTCTGTGGATAATAAATTATGTCCAGCAGTGGAAGGAATTCCATTTTGCTTGGAAGTATAAGTGATAAATCTTGATATAATTT
Source organism: Cisticola juncidis (assembly GCA_013400215.1). Taxonomy (NCBI): domain Eukaryota; kingdom Metazoa; phylum Chordata; class Aves; order Passeriformes; family Cisticolidae; genus Cisticola; species Cisticola juncidis. The sequence continues at coordinate 253,916 of VXBR01004370.1, forward strand.
CTAGAAAATTTCAAAAGGTTATTTGTAAATTATTACGACTCCAAACCTCTTCAACTTGATGAGAATATATAACCCTTGTTATTTGACATCAAGTCACTATATTAAACAAATTTATCATCTTGTGGAGAAATCAAGTGACTAACTTCTGAACCTACAACAACCTTTTTAATTGATGCAAGGACATGCAGACAAAAATGACCAATTCTTGCAGTAAATTTTTTGTACTCGGATATTGCACTGACTTTAATTGCCTGTTCCCAAGAGCGAAATCTTCACTGACGAACTCAAGCTGCCTTGTTAAGTTAGGTCTGCATTTTTACCAGAATCACAGAATGGTTTGGGTTGGAAGAGACCTTACACATTGTCTCGTTCCAACTCCCCTGCCATGGGCAGGGACACCTTTCACAAGATGATGCTGCTCAAAACCCCACCCAACCTGCCCTGAATCACTTTCAGGGATGGGTTCTTAACACATGCCCTTAAACAACTTCTCTGAGCAACCTGTTCCTGCTTCTCACCAGCCTTACAGTAAATTTCTTCATCCTGCCCAGCTTCAATCTACCCCTTTAGATTAAATACTTTTTGCCTCATTCTGCCACTGGAGACCCTGGTAAAAAGTCTTTCTTCATATTTCTTATAAGCCCTCATATATAAAGGGCTGCTCCCAAGTCTCCCCAGAATCTTCTATTTCCCAGTCTGAACAACCCCCTCTCTCAACCTGTCATCAAAACAAAGGTGCTTCAGCCCTCTGATATTTTTATGGCTCTCATCTGGATCTGCTCTAACAGATCCATGTTTCTTGTACTGAGGACCCCAGAACTGAACATAGTACCTCAGGTGGGCTCTCAGTAGAACAGAACAGAGGGGCAGAAGCACCTCCTTTGATCTGCTGGACATCTTTTTGTAATGCAGACCAGGATGTGGTTGGTTTTCTGGGCTGCAAGTGCCCATTGCTGACTCAGGTCCAATTTTTTCCCCCATCAATACCCTCAAATCCATCTCCCAGCCATATTGTTACTGGGGATTGCCCTGAACCAGGTGCAGCACCTTGCACATTGCCTTGTTAAAGTTTCTGAGGTTTGCAGGGACCCCCTTTTTGATCCTGTTGGGGTTTCAGATGACAGAGCATCACTCATCTTGGTGTCATCTGCAAACTTGTTGAGAGTGCACTTGATCCCACTCTGCAGATCATTGATGAACATGTTAAACAATTTTGGACCCAGTAGGAATCCCTAAGGAACACCACTGGTTACTGATCTCCATCTGGACATAGAGCCATTAGCTGCAGCTCTTTGCATTTGCCCCTGCACCCAATTCCTTATCAATCTAGTATTCCATTCATCAAGCCCACATTTTGCCAATTTAGAAGTAAGAATGCTATGGGGGGCCCTATCAAAGGCTTTACAAAAGTCTAGGTAGAGGACATAATTTGCTCTTCCCTTGTCCTCTGATCCAGTCTCTCACAGAATTGTATTCACTTGAACATTAGGGTCTTTCAGTAAATTTCTGTCCTTTTGCAGCTGATCTTAATAAGAACTTCACTCTATTAACACTTTTTAAGGCTCATATAGCTTTTAAACAAGGCAAGAAGGAATAAATTAGTATAGTTTCTTCCGCAGATGCCATTTTGTTTGTCTTTCTTTTAGTAAGAGCAATAATATTATTTTTCTGTGAATTTAGTTTAAATTGGCTGGAAAATTTAGAGCTAAGACCAATAAGGTAACCTGAAATTCATTAAAATTATACACATGATCAGTTTCTTGTAAATTCTACCATTGCAGGGAGTGAAATTCACAAAGATGAGACACACGAAACTAAACTGTTAACACATTTTCCTTCCTACCTAGTGTTCATATGGGAGAAATATGGAGACAAATCCATGTGCACCGTGCCTTGCTTTACTTTCCCCTTCCCACCACGAATTTTCTCCTTCTTTTCACAGCTGGCTGACCTAATGGAGGCTCAAAGACTAATGTAGGAGTCATACCCTGAAGGATTAACTGTGCCACTTAGCCCTGGCTCTCTGTGCAGGGAAGTGCAGCTCCATACCTCTCTGAAAGGTAAACTTCTTGCACAGCTTTCTGTCTGTTGTGTCATCAAACAAGTCAAGCCAGAGCTTTTTTTTTTTTT
>VXBR01004370.1:256075-286316 GCA_013400215.1 Cisticola juncidis
AATATTGAGCTGCCTTTCCTTTTTTAGGCAGTGAATGTGTAGGAAGCAGGGTGAGCCACTCCCTTCCTCTTTTGGGCTGTGCAGCTGTGCGTTGGCTTTTATGAACACGTGCAGAGAGACGTGAACTTGTTTTGTCTGTACTCCAGGGTAGGTGGATGGGAGCCAGCTCCAATCTGTCAGAGGGCTGTGTTAGCACAGCTCTGCTCAGCCTCTGCAGTCATCACTGAGCTGCAATGACAAACTCCTGCATCTTTGTAGTTCAAGAGATTGGGAAAGGGTTGGGTCTGGCCAGATCAAAATCTCCCCAGGGTGTGTATGGATATACTTCCAATCTGGGTCTACATCTTTATTCCACTCTTGCACAAGGTGGGGATGTGTTGGAGGCAAAAATGGAAATGATAAGAAGCTTCTTTGCATATTTTCATTTCCTTGCTGTTTTAACTTCAAGCAGTAGTGGTTTAGTTATGCTAAAATGGCTATAAGAGAAGTTAAGTATTAGTTTTACTTATTTACTCAGTGGAAGAATTGTCTGTGTTTGATTTCATTTGACATTGATTTTGTCTTTAACTCGACAAATTTACTCAAGGTCCTCTAGGTTGTTCAGGATGCCTCTCCTGGGTATGTACAGCAGTTCAGATATTTAGTACAGGTGTCAACAGCTGAGCTTTTGGTGGTTGTCTACACTGTGGTACCTGATACTGTAATCAAGCCCACCTCCTTCTGATGTTAATAGTCCTAAAAGAAATAGATGTCAGACAAAACTGTACTGATAGACAGGAGAACTAATTGTACTGTAATGACACCAAGAGCACCTAAGAGTGCCAAATAACAGTCAGATTTTCTTCAAAGGTGTGTAGGTCTAATATATAGGGAAGAATGTGAATTTGTATAAAATTTTTGAAGTCATATAGTTGCTTTAAAAAACTCCAAGATTGTGTGCCATCTATCTATTATCTTAAATAAAGTTAAGAATGAACTAACTTGATCCACAGGCCCAGGCAAATCCAAAGTAATTCCATCAAGTTTATTATTTGAAATGAAAAATTAGGAAAGTCTGTAAGGTTGTCAATCAATTTTCCTGCTTAATTTTGAAGAGAACATGCTGCAAGGCTGCTCCAATAAACCACAGAGATGAAACTGCACCAGATCCAACTCCCTTTCTGCCACATTGTCTTTTCATGCTACCCACCAAGCCTCCATCCCTGCACATTTTCAGAAACACAGCTCCAATGTCATTTCACACGCTCCTTACTGGAAAACTCACACATAGTGTAACTGTGTATTGGGAGAACAGAGCACGTGGAGCCAGAAAGATGAGTGTCCCTCAATGCTGTGTAGTGTGGTTTCACCATAATGCTTTAGGGAGGGTGTTGGCCTGTTCACAGGCCATTCTGCATCACTTGGCTTGGGGAACCAAAGACACTGCCTGGCAGAGGCTTCCAGAACAGTCAAGTACAGCAGTAATATATTTAAGATGGGGTTGTATAGAAGACCTTTAATTCAGGTTACTCCATTCTGGCTACCTGTATTTAGAAAGAGAACTCTAACCTTCAGAAGGGCTGGATCTCTGAAATCTCATTTGGCCCAGCCAAAATCTGATGTACTATGACATATAGGTCTCAAGGGAGGCTTTGGATGTCAAGCATCTGCCTTAGTAGCACATTTCAGCAACTGAATGTCAAACAAAAGCTGGAAACAGTATGTAGAAGTGTGAACACACATCTGTGCATCTGTAAATGCTTTATTTCTTGAAAAATGTAATGCCATTAGTCCCAAAGCTATCCAGACCCTGAGTTTACCAAACATTCTCTTCTGGATAAAATGAGGGCTAGCTTTGGAAATGGGGTTCTGGAGGCAGTACATTTCATACTTTATCTTTTATACAAATCATTCATTCATGACTCCCAGGTATTTCCAGTATCCGATAGAAATCTGAACAGGGATTTTCAGCCTTTCAGAATAATCCTTTATCCTTTATGCTTTTCACTTTCTTGAGCTGATTCTTCCCCTGCGTCTCATTTCTAAACTGTTTTGTTTTGAACAGAATGCAAAACCGAGGAGGATTGTTTGTTGGCTTAAGCATTACTGTATTCCCTCAGAATGTTTCTCTTTCTAAGTATTTTATAATTTTTGCAAGAAAAAATATATTAGAGGATGACATTCATAACACTGAGTGACAGAAAACCCATGATCTTGCAGTTGTGTCACTTTTCTGGAAGGTCGGAAATGTAGCTCAACACTCAAAAGAAGAAGTTAGTCTGAGACACCCTGGTAAATGCAACAGAGATCCAAGGGAAATATTTATTTCAGCCCAAACTCCATCATGCCCACACCCCCACTCCTACCCCTAGCCCCACCCTGCTTTAAACAAACAAAAGTAATCCTGCTTCAGACTTAATCTTTAAGGAGGGAGAATTGACTTGTCAGTTGACAGAAAAAAGCAACAATTGCATAATCCATCTGAAAGGAAAGACCTTATTGAGGAAAGGTAGAAATAAAAACATTGGTCTCTTTAGATTTAACCCTCCTAGAAACTGGAATATTTGAGTTTGTTACTTGCTCACAGTTGGCTGCAACTTACGATTAATTTTTCTTTATTACATTTGCAAGCTGTTGTTCAATTGGAATATATTAAAAAAATCACTCAGGAGAGCTGTGGGTGGCATCCTCACCTCACTAAGGTCAATGCAAATATGTCATTGTGAATCAGTTCCATCCTTTACAGACAGAATACCCAAACTGAAGCTGATTTAAACTATACAGCCTTACAGGAAATTGTTTATACATGTTACACATTGCAGAGCAATGTGGGGATTTTGAAGTTGTCATTAATAGGTTCAGTCTTGCTATAGGGACACAGAACCCAGTACATGTGTTCAAAGAAATTAAGATAGTCTGAATGAGATTTATTTTAACACCTGTGGCCTCCTAGCTGACATCTGAGATAGTTAACCAAAGATCTGTTTGCAATCTTTGAAGAGTAAAAACTTAGGGAACACCTAATCTCTTCACAAAGGAGAAAGCTAATCTGAGCTGCACCCGCCGTGTTTGTTGGTATTGACTGTGTAGAAAGAGTGACTCTATCTAGTGTAGAAAACTGTTACTTACCTGCCTGGATATGTGAGGAGAATATCACTGTCCTTGTCACTGACCTTGTCTTCCAATGCATCTGGGAGATTTTTAGCTCTTTGTTGCTTACAGCTGAGCCAAAATAATACCATATCTCTCTTCAGGCTCTTCTTCCAATTGTTTTCTTATGGTTCTTTCAGACGGTAAAGTAAGCAAAATTATACATGTTTTAAATGAAATTAAAAACATTCCAAGCACTTATAAAATTTTGTGGGTTTGGTTTGGAAATAGGCAAGGAAAGGGAATAGTTGGTAAATGACCCTTACATTTTTTTCCAGATGCTTCCCCACTCTGAAGGAGCTGGAGTGCAGACAGGGAGTCAGTTCAGGACTGACATACATACACATCTCTGCAAATGGTATTAGAAATCACAGGACTGCAAAACTTCATTAATTTTAATAAAAGGGAGAATGCAAAAAAGGCAATACAACATCAAAAGGGAAAGGGTTTAATTTCTGGTTGCGTCTTCCTTCCTTAAAAGAAAAAAGTATTAACAGTGTTTTCTTGTAGTTGGTACAGGTTGTTTTCTGTATGATTAATAGGACTAAAAACTTCAATGCTTTTTAATTTTTTCAGCAAAGCTAGGATTTTTTATCTTAAAGCCAGGATGGCTTTTAGTACTTTAAGAGCTGGCTGGGCCTTTTGTGCCTGCAAAAACCTCTTAGGAATTTCCCAAGAGAGGACTATATCATGTCATTTCTAAGATTTAGAAATGGTAAATATACTGATTTTTTTTTTCTAGCAATGAAAAATACATTAAAATAAAGAAAACATAAATTTTTAAATATTAATTTTTGAATATTTCATTTTGGTTTAGATTGGCCAAGTAAGAAGATGAATGTCAATTTAAACTATTAAATTTAAATTAATCTGTTTATTATGCTGTTAGATTTCCAGTGACTATTTGGGGGCTCCTATACATCAACAATTTCCATATATTTTAAATTCAGTTCCAAATATTAATCCATACCTTCTATATCCTACATCAGAGAAGTCTGAAATATTTTTGCTTGGTACAAAAAATGGAGAATAGAAACGTGAGGTTGTCTCCTGAAAACCCTGACCTGTGATGAGCAGCATTCCGGGACTGTGGTATTAAATCTGAACTAAGCCATGTGTCATACTCCATCTTGAAGAGTCTAATATAAAATATTTTCCTTCTGGGGTTTCTTGAATCTCTGAAACAGTAAAAGATTAGGAATACCATTTGTGGCCTGACTCTCCATAATCTCCTGGACTACAAGAGTTTTTAAAATGTTTTAGTGCTGGAATAAGTGATACAAGCTTGAAGTCTGAGTTCCACCTTTTCAGTTCCTTTGATCTGTGTGTAATTAAAACTATCTGATTTACACAAAAAATTCAAGAAACAGAACCTAATTTTTCTTTTTACCCTTAAGTATAGGAGTTGTTCTGAATGGATAAACTGATTTTGCTATTATAATTAAAAGCTGTGGTAGATCATTCTCACTTTAGATTCAAATACAAAGAATTCTGGATATAAAACCAATGTAATACAAACTCTACTCTTTTTTTACTGAATTTCAATTCCAAATTCTTAGACTTTTGTCTTCCAATAAAATTAATGAAAGACATATGAAAATATGTTAAAGAAGAAGTGTATTCATGCTGAGCTGAATGTGAAAGCATTTGGGAAACCTACGGACCGAATACCAGCTGAAAGATCTTCCAAATTCTGTCTGAGCAATTAGAGTGTGAGACAGATATGGGATTTCCAGACCTCAAATGTGTATTTATGGACCAGGGATTAAGAAGGTGAAGAGAAGTAAAAAACCAATCAGTTATTTCAGGAAGAAAAGGGTCATTTTACAGTACAAATGCTTTGTACACCAGGCTGTGCAGTATTGTAGGAGCTGCCTATAGACTTGGCAGTGAAGGAGGAGACCAATGCCAGTCCTGTGTCATGCTCAGAGAAGAGGAAACAATAGAACCATTAAAAAGACTGGTTCCTTCAAATAAGTGCCAGGGTGTGAAGTAATAAATGTTTGCTGCACTGCAAAAAGAGTAACAACATTTTCATCCATACCAGTATGATATGGAAAATTTATTTGAAACTCTCAGTCATGACCCCAGACTGGAGAATCTTCTCACTGGGACAGACTTCAAGGGCTCAATGTTTTCAAGATTATATGGGATGTTTTAGTGAAACAGCAGCTCTGTTCCAGCCTTCCTGTGTAAGGACACTGCAGTTTGACAGTGAGAAATTTTTGGCAGAATTCTGTCATTCACATCCACACTGGGTTATTGTAACCCATACAAACACCTTTTGAGCAGAGTTTCACAGTCAACTTGAGAAACAACTCTAGAGTACCAATACAAACAATACATATTTTGGTTTTTTATATATAATAACAGGGATGGACACTCCAAGTGAGAGGAGATGAAGGCAAAATGCTCTCTGCAGCTGTTGAGCTGTAAAAGTTCAAGGCATAGAAAGGTGGTTGGTTCACATGGCTGGAATATAGACAGAGTTGGCTATAGGCCCCTTTCAAAGGTGTTAGGGAATGGACAGGCATACCATGTCTATGACAACACAAGGAAGAGCTAAACTCTTGTCAGTATTGTTGGAAGTGTTTCTGTACCATGAGGTGTTTGAATTTGGAATTTCAAGTTTGTTGCTGGAGCTTCTCTCTTTCATTCAAACTGCACATCTAGAAGTCACAGTTTCCTATGTCAGAGCACAGGTATTGAAAAATGATAGACATCAAAAAAGGGAATTTAAATAAATTGGAAAATGAAAGGTTTTGTTTTTGTTTAAAAAAAGTGTGCTTAGAAAAACAACATTCCATCTCCATTCTGAGGATTGACTACTTTGTTAAAACTTCAATGTATTTGTAAAAAGATTTGTTTGTTTGTAATGTGTGCTAATGGAAAAAAGCAAATTTATCCATGTCTTTTGTTTTCTCCCTCACAGAAAACATGTTTTCCTGATCAACAGCAGAGTATTTATAGATTACAGAGCCACAGAAACATTTAGGTTGGAAAAGACCTCTAAGACCATCAAGATCAACCATAAACATATACACATGCTTGTGCACATATTTCCAATACTGTTGTACAAAACAATATCTTGGACTCAATTATCCTAGAGGTCTTTTCCAACCTAAGCAATTCTATGATTTAACCTAAGCAATTCTATATATGTAAAAATAGTTTCAAATATATATGTGCGTTTACAGACATATGAATATAGAGATGTACATGTATGTATATCATAGAATCATAGAAAGGCTTGGGTTGGAAGGGACCTTAAAAATCATCTTGTTCCAGCCCCATGCCATGGACAGAGACATCATTCCCTAGCCCAGGTGGCCCAGAGCCCCATCCAGCCTGGCCTGGAACACCTGCAGAGATGGGTGTGTGTGAAGGGTGTCCAGGAAAACAGATGAGAGATGAAGTGTGGGGCACGGTGGAGCTTGTAAATAGAGATATCCTAGCATTGGTTGGGTACAGGCCATGCTCTAGAAAGACCACAGATATGAAAAAAACTAAGAAGAGATCTGCATATGTAACTGTCAAGGCCTTTAAAACTATGTAATTTTGTAAAAGCTGCCAAATAATAGGAACAATAGGCTATCTGTAGTTTGTTTAGAGCTGTGGCCTTTTTTGAGCTATAACAAGAATATAACACTGTACTCTGAGAATAATACCTGACTTTGGTTTCTTTCATCCTGACTTCAATGGCTTCAACAGCTTCAACTTAGATTTGGACTTCAACTCCTTTTGCCCCAACTTCAGCTTAGATGTCAATAAACTTTAATTTCACTGTGGACATTATGAAAATGAATATTGTAGCTGTTATTACAATTAATGTTATTGTTATTGTTCTGTTGGTGATGTTGTCATTATTACTATTATTAACATTATTCCTGCTGTAATTAAACTGGAGAATATTTGTAGAAATTGTCAAGTAAACATTATTACTACCACAATTAAGTCCTCGCGTATAGTCAGTTCTATTGGACTTCTTTGAAATTAAATATCAGTGGTAATGTCTTTTCACAAATTCTTTTCGTTTTTATAATAATTATTAATATGTGTGGTCTGCATCAATTGCTAGTTAAACTGCAGTTTGCATCAAAAACATAACTTTTTGAAGAAGGTTTAATTCTCTGCTATTCATTTTCTCATGGAGTAATTGTAAAATCTACTGAGTATTTTATTAAGAGAATGTTCCCTCCCAAAGAGGGACAGACAGCTCAATTTACTTCTGAGCAATGCCTTGCTGTTTGGCTCCTGTGCTTATATCTGATCTAATGCCTTATAACTCTGCTACCTGGCACACATCATGTTACTTAGCACATGTAGCTCTTTTCTCCAATGTATGCAATTTGGCAAATCTAGAGACTGTCCCATATATGACAGCCTGAAAACAGTAAATCCTTATTGCCCATCTTCCATCTCTGTCCTGGAAAAACTCTCAGTCCACAAAGGTTTTGATGCCATCATTTATTAAAAGTCATTGAGATAGAAACACATTATTAAAATGAGGCATATGCATAATTTAAAAGAACTAGAGAGGGGCAATCTGTCTTCATCCCCTGCAAGAAGAAAAGGCTGTTTGATTTTAAAAGTAATTCCAGACAATAAAAATCATTTGCTGTTTACCAGAGCTGTAGCTATAAAATATCATACAATTTTCAATGATATACTTTTAAAATAATTTCATTACTAAATATTGAGATCAAGTTCTAGAGTAATTGCCGAAATAACACAAATGATAGCTACAATTCTTGAAAGCAGGCACCTGGGTTGTAAACCAATAAGAAAATTAAGAATAATCAGTGTGGTCAAAGCAAAGGAATCTCTAAAGGCATCATCCTAAGCTACCCAACATGAAAAACTAAGAACAGATTTTTTTTTTTAATTTCCCCTTACCTTTTTAGCTCAAACATCAGGTCTTACATGTTAAGTGTATTTTACTTTAAAAAGCCATAGGAAAAAGAATAGAAATATTTTGATGATCAGGTAGGGGTCCACATATTTATTTCCCTGCAGGGCAATTGCTGGGATGCTGTCACTCTTCCCTAGGTTCTGCATCACTGGTTGTGTAGAGCCCCATCTTCAATGGATCAGAAGTTTTCTTCTTAAAATTCCTCTATACCTTCATTTTCTATTAGAACCAAAGCTCAAATATTCTTAACAGCATATCTTTTAGAACACTTTTTAGAAATATAAGAATGGTTTTGAATTCCCTCAGCTTGGAATAAAATCAGACTTCTCACTTTTTAAAATTAATTTACTTACTACATTGCTACTGTGCAAATATTTGGGTGAAGGTAAATATCACAGTAAAACAAGGTGAAAACAATTCCAGCAGCTGGAATACAGCAATGATATAAAATAAGTTTATTGGATTTTTCTTGGAGAGAAGAAAAGAGAACAGTAATAAAATACATCAGGAGGAGTATTTGTGGACTTAACACCGACCTAATTTACAAATGTAAAGTCAAGTGCTAATACAGGTGTGAAATTTTGCCTCAGAATACATAGAAATCATGCCACAAATCACAGCAAGGTGTACAGCCAGAGATATTTTTTAATGAGAGAAGATTTCATTACTGGAAGAAAAAAAAGGTTCAGAATGACTGTTCTGGGATTTATTTAATTATTTAATTCAGTGGGATATAAAGGCAGCTGGTACCTATGGAGCAGAAGGGAGAGATAAGAAAGCCACTCGATTTGCTTTGTGGTACAGAGAGAAAGGGAAAGGGAGAAGTACTTTTAGAAATTCAGTGGAATTTTATTTAGCAATTGATCCTTCTAAATTTGCTCTTGCTCATAGCAATATGTGCTCATACCTTGTGAGCATGAGCTGAAACCACAGCCACCTATTTCAGTGGGTTTTACTGGCACAATTACATCATTGGGTTGCCTACATCATGACAGTTTTTTTCAGGAAGGAGAAAGATACAGAAAATCTTGGAGAAAAAGTACTCTGCATCACTTTGTTTTGTGTAGTCATAATTCCATGGGAAGCTGACTGACATTTCTCACTGTGATTGAGTTTTACATGACATGAAATGAAATAAAACACATTAGATTTGCATCACTTTTTCAGAATCCAGTTCCTTAGGTTGTCTTTGGGGTAATTCAGATTTCATTTTCCATCTGAATCATAAGGGTGCCTCAAAAAAAGATGCCAGAGATGGGCTTTCATTCTGGGAAGAAATACTTGTTTTCCCCATGTCCTAATAATGATTAAAAGAGACTGCAGGTGCTGTTCAGCCTCTTCTCTTCAAAGACTGGAAAAATTTCTACTCCATGAACTCAGTGGGTACACTCCCACAGATCCTGCTGGGGTCAGGAAGGGTAACATTAGATAATTGTCACTCTTCTGTCTTCCCTTTGGCCTCAGTAAAACAGGTTAAAATGGTTCTGACTCAGATTTACAGATGCATGATTTTCAAGTTCAAAAAGTTTTTGAATGAAAGCCGAGACACATATTCTTTAAATGATTGCAGCATGTTTGGGATATAGTTAAGTTACAGGGTGTGTACAGCAGGGGAAAACAACTGTGTAGATTAAGAATTGTTTACTCTGCAAACCCTAGGCAACATCCCCAGTTTTGAGAGTTATGTGTGAGAGATGCAGGATTTCTCTGAACCAACAAGATGCAAATCAAATAACAGCAAGAAGACATGTAATACTAACACATACTTCTAAGCTGTCAGGATTTTTTTTCTCATTTATTTGGATGGATAAATGACCATTTGCACTGAAGTAAAATGGAGATTCTAGCTGTGCTGTCTGCTGAACCAGCTATGGAGTAATCAAGCTAAGGAGGAAATGGAGACAGTGAGGCTAAAAGTCATGAGGTGTCAGCATAGTGAAGACAAGTAGGGCAAAACAGAACCAGTGCTGGGGATTAAAAGTGTTGTATCCTAGAGCATATGCAGATCTTAACAAACAAAGAAACTCAAGTCTTACACAATTGTACACTGACTTATACATTTCCTACGAAATGGTGCCATTTTCCAAAGCAAAACTCTTTTACTTTTCAATTCAAACAGAACAGATTGACTGAAGTTAAAATAAATGAGATAAAATAAATACTGTCCAATATTTAAGAGGCAGTTTTCTGACTGGGCACATTTGAAATGATCACAAAATATACCTGATTTGACATTATTTTATGGATTTTGTTTCTGCTTACACTGATAAATGATGATTTTCATCTGTCCAGAGGTTTGGTCTCAGAAGAGGACAGATTTGGTGAAAAATAATCGAACAACCAAAAAATTTAATCTAAATTGTTGAAAGGATAGGATTATATTAAATAACCCTTAAGGGGAACAAAAGCAAAACATGTTTTTTTTATTTTTTTAATGTAGAAGTTAACTTGAAAAAGTGCATTTTACATAGAAAAAAGGCACAGACAATTTCTCAAGTAACAAACAAGATATAAAATACAGAAATCAACTTTCTTAAATGAATTGCTACAAGAAATCTGTGTATTATCTGGGCACTAGACCAGAGCAATTTGTGTGTGGTCGTTTGAATAAAAAACAATGTGCAACTCTATTTGAAGGAAGGGGAATTTGGCCCATAGAGTCATTGCTTACTAGTCAAAACAGAGATTTAAGAAAATATAGACTTGTCTTTATTCTAATATGCAGTTTTGGAGTAAATCAAGGAGTGCTCTGTTTGGATTAGATTTTGCTGAATGCCCCTGTTTACTTGTACTAAGTGCTGCTGAAGAAATAGAAGAAGACATAGACCAGACTTTCTATAATTTAAACAGTCTGATAAGGGAAAACATACAGTATGCTAAGGGGAAGTGTCTGTTGATTTTGATTTACATTTCATTCATTTACTAATTTAAATAGGTTTAAAGCCACCTGCATTAATTTGAACATATTTGACTAAGAGTTGGCCAAAGACCAGAATAGCTGCAGAAGCAGCAAAAGAGAAGTCATGCTGTAGAGCTAGAAATAAGGTAAAATTTAGCAGTACAAATGAATTCATGATGATCTTAAGGCTAAGAAAAATTAAATTCATGGCACTGGAACTGTTTAATCAGGAATTATATATAAGTGCTGCATAAGTGATGGATTAAATCATGAGGCTTAGGGTGCAGATACAGGCATCTCTGGGGAAGGTAGCATGGTGCACTGAAGTGTCAGCCTGGCCCCCAAATGAGCCAAAATCCTGAATTAAACTCACTGACCCTCCAGTGACAGCATGGGGAGAGTTGGAGATATCAGGATGATGGCCCAGAACTTGTTCTTAAGCAGAAATTATTTAGTGCAGGACTGCAGCTGCACTCCTGCTTCACCCTGGAAGATCCAGATCCAGGCTTGTCTGTCTGCTCAGCACAAATCCTCTGACAGCTCATGTGGGATAGGTGATGTTTAGAACAGACTTCATCTTACCTGCTGAAAGTGAAAGGTCAAAACATAGCCAAAGCCAGACAGCTTGAGAGAAAGTGTGATTGGTGTTTAATGTGCGGAACTCGGTAGTTTAGCTCTGTACAAAACTCTCCTAGTCGTGGTACTGAGCTGACCTGGGCTGGGATCCCAGATGTTGGGACTGCAGCCTGGAAGGAGACTTGCATTCCACCCACACCCTGATAGCACAAACATTAGCAGAGGGACTGTGTTTCTCCAAGGTTAAAGCCTTACCACAGGAATACAATCTGTTTTCCATCTGCCTCTCCTAGTCCCTCTCCCTCCACCAGTGAATCCTGGAGCAATTTCAGCAGTAGGCATGTGGAGCGTGCTTCCTTCCCTAAACCACAGAGTGATTAGGGCACTCTGCTGAGAGAGATGGGTTTGAATCCCTATAAGCAGGTTAAAATATTATTTCAGTCTTTTTTCGTCCAAATCCTGAGACTGGAAGCCAAAAGTAACATCAAAGCAGTATAATTTCCTTCCTGTGCTTAGCAGAAGTTTTACTAACATGATGGGCATACAGTGCTCGCACAGTCCTCAGTTTGATCTCGTTGCCAGCAAGGAAGGCATATGCTAATTGCAGTGGATTCAGTTGTCTGTCACTCAAAATTACTTATTTTGAGTATGACTGGAAAAAAAAAGTCCGTTGGGAATTCTTTGACTTTCTTCTTTTCTGAATGGATTATATAGCAAATAATTTTACTCAGTCTTGTCCTGAATTAGGAGACATAATATTTTCTTCTCCTCTGGATGCACAAGTCCCATTCCACCCTCCCTGTCCTGGTCTCTTTCATTTTCAAAACGTTTTTCTACTGCACTCCCAGTGTTAATGCTCTCCCTGTTGCAGCACACTGGTGGAACGCACAGTCCTGTTCCAGATACAAATGTTTGGCATGGTGTTCCCAGCTTGGAGTCAACTGTTTATGACTTTCCTCAGCAGCACGACAGCACTCTGTGATTAAATATGCTCAGATTTCTCTCTGTTCTGCTTCAGCTTATGTTGACCAAAAATATGACAATCAAATTCACCTACTTGGAACCTCACCAAAATAAATCATCTCCATTTTGTTTGAGGTTGTGGCTCTCAGACCAAGCCAGTAAACTCCTAAGAAAAAAAAAGCTTCAATAAGTTATAGGCAACAATTTTTATACATGCGAAATAAAGATAGACTCAAAGAGGAGAACAACACTGGTGTCACTGTGCTAAAACAGAATTTTTATTTCTTACCAACAAACTATGGCTCTCTACAAGCACCTGAAAGGATGTTAAAGTCAGGTAGGGGTCTGTCTCTGAAGTAACAAGAATTGGACAAGAGGAAATGGCCTCAAGTTGCACCAGGGGAGGTTTGGATTGGATATTAGGAAAAAATTCTTCACCAAAAAGTTTGTCAAGCACAAGAACAGGCTGCCTGGGAAAATGGTTGAGTCACCTACCCTTCAGATATTTTAAAGATGTGAAGATGTGGCACTTAAGGACAGAGGATTAAGTGGTGACTTGGTAGTGCTGAATTAACTGTTGGACTCAATGATATTAAAAGTCTTTTCAATAATTCCATGTCAATTGCAGTAGGATTATTCTTAAATTCCATGAATTTCATTACCCCCAATTTAAGTGCTGTAAAATATGATTAAAATTATTTCAGTTCTACTCTCAAACTAACATTTTCAACATTTTCAAATAATTTTGTATAGTAAAAGATGGAGAGAAGAAGGAAAGGGAAAAGGTTCAGAAAAGATGAAGATCCTCTTTATTGGGTAACTCAGGCTTCAAAATAGCCACATTATTATTAAATTTGTCTGAAAATGGAAGTAGCTTCAATTACATAGCTTCTATTTTCTCAGGAAGGTATTTTGTCTTTTTTTTTTCTTTTTTTTCTTTTTAAATGAGCATTCAGATATTCAGCAAAACATGGAAATAAGTAACCTGATAATTTTGGTACTTGATGATGGTTTGGACACTGATGCAGTGTGTAGGAATCTGGCTTCCTTCCTTAAGTTTAGGGAAATGGTTTGTTTGTACAAAGTATAACTGTAGCAAAGTAAAACATTTATAATCAATGAGAATTTATCTGAAAATAACCCAAAATATTCCAGTAGAGGTTACTGCAGGAGAATAACAAAGTGACTGTTCTTCAGCTACTCAACACACAGTACCACCCAAAGAACAGGCTGTCCTATAAACAAGCACCATCTGCTATCTATTGTTTTACATCAATTATAAACTTTGTAAGGACAAAAGGTGATGTCATCAAGTCCCAAAATCTTTTTATGTCAGTTTTGTGCTGGTTTTAGGTCAAGTACTGGTTTATTTGGATGCAGTTAATTTGATTGGACTCATGAGATGAATCTTACCCTTTTTTTCTAAAATGTTTGAGATTCAAGTCTGAGAGGCGAAGGTGATAACAGAGACATGATCTAGCAGTTAAAGTCTGAAAACCAGGGAATACAGGCTGAGATTTTAAGGTTTTATGGTTTTCAAACATTCTTCCCTAGGAAATATTCCAAGGTGAGCATCCAAAAGTTAACTGTCACACTCCTCTAAAACTTGTTTCTGGTTTTGGGTTCCAAGCTTCATCTTATTGCTGTTAAAGCATAATTTGAAAGTCTGATCTTTTGCTGCTTCTCCAGTGAAAATTACTGAAGTGGGCAGAATGCCCTTAGATAGTTGCTGTTTACAAAATGTTTCTTTTACTGAGGAAGTTTATGTAAAAGCAAACTACAAGACTAGAGAATTTATCTAGTTTTAAATTGATATTACAATTAGAATGAGACAAAACAACAGGTTTACTGTGGAAAAGAAACACCTGCAAGCAGGTCCAAGAACAAAGAACTGCCATAGCCAGAAGCTTGATTGAGATTCTGTACAGGACCTGCAGTGTCTCAGGACAGACAAAGCTTGTTTCACACTATGACTTTTCAAGATCTTCTCTCAGGTTTCAGTTCCTTCCTTTCCTGCTCCACAGGCCAGCAAGGGCCTGACCCAAATGACAGAGGGATCACCCAGGGAAAGAAAAGGGTGCCAAGGGCTGGATGTCCCAGGGTCACCTTCTCACCACAGCTTTTCACCCCTTGGGCTTGAGCTGCTTCCCATGTGGCTGCACCCATCAGCACCACAGGGACTGGCTGGCTGCTTGTGGCCCTTGCCTGGAAAATTAAATAAGTCCTCCTGGAAGAGCTAAGAGAGGCCCCTGTGTGTTAGTAAGAGAGGGAAAAAGAGAACACACCACCTATCTTACTGACTTCTTGGGGAAACACCACAACTAACACCTTATTACAAAGACAAGGAAATCCTTTTCTCCTGACATGGTCCCAGGCCAGTATTTCAGGAAGAAGAAAAAAAAAATCAAACCTGCCAGAAGGGAGACTGTAGGAACAGACTCCTCATTATGTCAGTGGGATTTAAAAAATATTAATTTTTTGTATTTTACCCTGTTCTGGGTAACTAGAGAACAGAGGGAGGATGGGAATCTCACAGGGTTCACTGTTTTGGCATCAAAGTTTACACACCCAGCCCACATTAGATTCTGGGCATCTAATATGAGATTTGTTACTCATTTTCAAGAGGTTGGGGTCCTGGCAGGGCTTGACCTTTGAACTTTTCTATTTCTTTTCCTAATAGAACTCACAGAGGTAGAAATTTTGACCTGTCAAGAAGTAGATTCTGCAGAGCAAGAGAAAGTGATACAGCTATCAACTTTGTGACTAATGGCAGTGATTATGTCCTAGCAGGCCATTTGTGACTAATTTATGGCATCACAGGTGCACAGGAGGCAGAGGCAAGTAGGCAGCTCAGTAGGGAAAGGACCAGCAATAGTCTCTCCATAGGGACTTTAAGGTTAATTGATTGAGGAAAGCAAAAATTACACAGACTGTAACGATAGTTAGGTTTTAACAACAAAATAAAAAGAAATTATTATTAAAGTAAAGGAAGGAAGGAAGGAAGGAAGGAAAGAAAAAAATTGAAATATGAATAAAAAGTATTTTTATCCTCAAAATACCACATTGTTTCACTTGCTTAAAATTTTTTTAAAAGGCAAAGATGTATTTTTAGTAAAAATATTTTCTTCCATTATAGTAACCAGTAAGAAAATACTGAACAGCTGTAATAGCTATAATATAATACACCCTGTAGAAAGCAAAATATGTACTTGAAATGAGCCCAGCCTGATACAGTTCAGCACCTAAAGGAACTAAGGTCAAACCCCCTCTTCCTTGATTTTGCAACAGATTGACACTCTCTTCAAGAACAAGTCTGCATTTCTGCTTGTGGCCTGGAATAAGCTGCTTAAATTTGCTCTGTGAGTGGAAAGCTGTGAGGCAGCCATGTGATGGCAGCAGTTGGATCTTTGTTCTGATTCAAGCTCATCCAAGCAGGGGTCAGGAGCTGCTCAAGCCAGAATTCAGCATTGGGGTATTTCCTAAATGAGGGGGGCATCGTGTCTGGCTGCCTCTGACTTCTCAGGCAGGGACACTTTAATATTTAGGAGCAATGCTGGAAGAGTATTTGGAATGACCCACATGTTTTTGTTCTGTGGCATCTCAATGGTTCTGCTGCAATGCTCCTGGCCCATGGATGTGTGCTTCCTTCTGTGACAAAACAAGCACAATATTCATATAGGCGTTTAAAATCCAAATATTTATTATTATGCTTTTACAGTATTGAAAATGTAGTCAATAATATTGTAAAAACAATTCTCAAGGCAAAAAAGTCCAAATTAAAAATAAACAAACAAAACAGCTTCAGCAGCAGTATTTTGGTTGCCTGCTGCATTGGATTGTTTGTTTTTCTATGATCACTGTATTTGCTTGAAAGAATGAGAATGCTTATTTAAAAATTATTTTCTTTAACACTATTCATTAAGTCTCCCAGAACACTAAACATGAATTAGAAACAGATTTCATATAAAATACAACTGTAGTGAAGAGTAAAAATACTGATAAATGTGATTGTTAATTCTTTTGGTTGCTTACCAGCCAGAGAAAAACTTCTATTCAAATAAATGATCATAATCTGAATTAATTCTATTAACTTACTATCATGCCCAGAAAACTGGATTGTGGATGAGGGCAAGGGATTCAAGAAAGCTCTGTCTCATAGTCCTGAAAAAGAGAGGTTTCCTTGTAATGGAAAGTTACTTGAGTGTAGTGAGTTTCTCCAAAATATGACATCTTTATCCCAGATTCAGGAAGTGCCTGAGTAGGGGTTAATGAGGAGTAGGTATGCTATTCTGCCTCTCTCTGTTGTGCCTTCTCTCCACAGATAAAATCTAGACCATGATCCTGCAGGGAGATTCAGACAGATTGACCCAATTCAATGCTGATATAAAATATGTTCCTCTCCTAAAATCATAAGATTGGCCTGCTAATCAATAAATTCATGCTAAAAGCAACAACAACAACAACAAGCCCAAAATATCCTTCAAAAATGCTTCTATTGGTTTATAAGTTTTAAGCTTTATTTTTATATTTCCCTGGTTTTCACATTCAGGAAGAATTGGAAGATTTTTGTAAGAAATGGAACTGAAGATGTCATTCTGATGTAATGGGTGGTTTCAAAAAGTTGAGATACAAGAAAAATGTCTTGAATGATCTTAAATGTAGAATGGTTATTGTCACTGCTATATGAAATGTAAGCATTCAAATAGCAAATTATAAACCAGAGAAAGAGGAATGGAATTTTCTAAACATCCCAGGCATTAACATTTTTGTTCTGTTTCCAATGAAAATTTAATTACTTCACTGTTATTATGCATTTCTTTTTGCAGATAAAAAGATATTTTTCATGGAACTTCTTTTGGTGCTTTTTTTAATGCCTCATTTGAGGGAGGTGATTGATTCTTGCTCCCCAACCACCTAAGTTGCTCTGATTTTATCAGAAAATAGATTATGCTGGTTTTGGCTGTCATAGGGTAGGTAAAAGCCATTATTTTTACCCTTTGCAGTATATGATCTGGTTGTAATATTGATTTTTCAGAGATGGGCAAATGCCATAGCAAAATACCCTTTTACAGAGAGGATTCAAGGAGCTCTGGGATGGTGTTTAGGCAGATAATCTCTGTTTGAGTAACATTTTCCCTGAAGTGTGGGTTGGTTCAGGAAAGTATTTGCTTTACTGATAAGAAGCCTTTGGACATTTTCCCAGGTAGTGGAACTAATTCATATGATACACTTGTATACTGTTACAATCAAATTTTGATATCTTAACCTACTTTTCAAAAAATGTTGTGTTTTAACTTTCCACTCCTTAGCCTGCAGGTGAGATTAATTTCATTATCCTTTCTGCTGTGGCAGATCCTATAGGACCTCTCATCTCCAGGGTGGTTTTTTCATAGCAAAAGTATTTGAAAATATCATTTTTAATAGACTAACACATAGAAAACAAACAACATGATTTGAAGCTTCATCTTCAGGTGCTTTTTAAAGAAACTAAAACCAAGTGCATATTTAATATAATATTTTACTTATTTACATTGGAAACGCCTTTAGGTTTGCCAGTGATGTACATATGAGAAAGTGTTATTTCTCTGCATGTGGATCCTGTTCTACTAAACAATAAATACAACTGTGAAGATCAGAACAGCAGCTTTATATATACACAGAAGAAATAATAGGCTCACCAGCATTAATCTGCTTGTGTTTATCCAATTTTCCTGCTGGAGGGGAAAATAAAGAAGAAAAAATTCTTCTATCTACAGAGAATTAATATAGAATTTATTGCATAAGCACATACTCAGTTGTCTCTTGAGGACTAGTCATAAACCACGGTCCCTTTCTTTGTCTTCTTCCTGAGTCATACAGGTTAGCAAATCATGATTTTGGCCTGTGAACTACATGCTATCTGCTTTCACTCTTGCTTTGCTCTTCCTTCTCTGTGCTGTTTCAGTGCTGTTTCCATATTTTAAAAATATGATCTCCTCTGCTCTGTTATTTTTCTCCAGGATGCCTCAAAAAAAGTTCTAATACAAATTAAATACAAATTGTCTTGCAAAATCATATTTAGTCTCATAATTTCCAGGATTTATATCAGAAATACAGATTAAAAAAATGTTTTCATAGTTTGTAAAAAAAATAAAAAATAAAAAATAAAGAGTGATTGTGAAATGTCAACATGAATTCCTGGGTTGCATCATGAATTTTGAACCAGCACAGCAAAAATAAGAAAAGGACACATTTAAATAACTTTATGTGGCTCCTTCATCTGTACTGAGAAACAGAGATCTGAACAGGACAATAGAGGCACTCAGGATATATACATGAAGAAATTTAAAATGAAAATTATGGCAAAAAATTATAGCAAGAAAGTGGATTCTGAAATTAATTTTGTGTCACTCTTCCATTTTTTTCAAGCTTACACTCATCATGTCTTTTCTCATGACTGACCTTATATTCGGGCATTAAAATACATGCTGTAAACTCAGGTCTGAATTTTTTTTAGGCCACAAATTTCAAATTCAGCCTGTCCTGACATTTGTGTTTCTCCACATTTGAAAGAATGGACCTCAAAAACTCACTGCTTGAATCAGAACTTTCTCAATTTGACTGTCAGAACAAAAATTACTTTTATTCAAGCTACAGAGGACACCTAAAACTCTACTTTAAGCCTCACATTTACCCCAGTTAGTGCTTGAGGAGTGTGGTTGCACCTAGTGCAGTTAGGGAGAAGGGGACACACATAAAAGTTTCCTCCTCTCCTCTAAGGCCAGTTAGGGTCAAGTCAGCTCATTTAAAACTCAGCTGTTTGGACTGATCTTGAAATTTCTTGAACTTTTATTCCTCCTGGATTGCATGATTTAATAAATCAGCTGTAAATCTTGGATATTCCTCTTCTCCTTTGGTGAATCTCAATTGCTTCTGACGTGCACTTGATAAACACAGCACGAAGTGTTGACATCCTGTAAACCAGATCAGGGCCAGCTGATACAATGAACATTCCCTGCATTGTGAATTCCAGTTGCATGGAGCAACCACTTTAGGGGTTGAGGGGTTATTTCTCACTGTCCAAATGATGGATGGAAGATATCAAATAGCTGAAGTGCCTTTGTACAATTACTCAAATAGTAGACCATAACAAATAAATGAGTATTTTATTTTTAATAACCTCTCCATAAAAAAAAAAAACACGAAAAACCAACAACTTAAACAACCAAAACCAAAACAACAACAAATTAATTGCACCTTTGATATTTAGGGAGATAGAAGCAATTGCAGCCTTATTTCCTTGGATAGTATTTCTAGCATAGCTTAGTGACTTAATTAATGTTATCTGTCACTGTGGGGTGCACTTGTTTAAAAGCATCCAGGTTGATTTGAACTGACAGGTTTTATTACGGTTAGAAATTGAAATAAATGGTTGCAATGCTCTGAACATAAAAGTAGCGACAGGGAGTGGGAAAAAGGTGATGAGTGAGGAAGACCAAAAAAAAAGTAAAAAAAAGTCTGGAAACAAGTGTCCCATCAAGAAAGACAAACAGAACAGAAAAGTGAAGGCAAGAACCAGACAATGGTTGCAAGGACAACTGAGAGAATGAGCCCAAGTCATGAGATTTGTTGTTTGGTTGCTTTTATCTATTTACTGTTGAAAAGAGTGAATTTTTTTTATAAAACCCATTAATTTAGAATTTAACCTAGAGAATAGAAACACCTGTGGCCTAAACTGAGACACATTGTGGAGCAAAAGGGTAAATATGAGGGCTGGTAACAGGGAGATTAAGGCAAATTGTTTATAGGCACAGAAAAAAAAATCAACAACACAGTTAAACAGGAAGCAAGGTCTCTTTTCTTTATTTGCTCCTTTTTATGGATCCATGTTCTAATAGTTATGTATTTTTCAGGCAGGGAGAAAGCAGAGCAGAGAGAATGTTAGACAGGTAGGGGTAGGAAAAGCAAAGGTTTATGCTTTGGTTTCTGGGTGTCTGTGAATATCCCAGTTATAGGGAAAATTTTGGGTAAATTCAAAGCAAGTTGTTTTGAAATATTTGGGTAAATTCAAAGCAAGCTGTTTTCCTTTCAGCACCTTTGTCCTGAGCACTGCAGCTGACCTGGGCAGGTATCCATGGCTGTGATCACAGGAGGTTTGGTTGTGGCCCTTCAGCTCTGGCAGGAAGGGAAGGCAAAAGCAATCCCTGAGCTCAGCCAGGCACTCAGAAAGCCCCACCTCGGCTTTACTGCTGCAGGCAGCTCCTTCTCTCTGTCATTTCATCGAGCCACAGTGGCAGTGGTAATATCAGAGGGACTGAAACAAAATCCTGTGGGACAGCTGTGTATTTTTACTGAGAACCACTGAGCCAGGGCTCCGCCTTACAGTTAAAATTTGATGTGACTGCTGTCAGAGAAAACACTAATGGGAACACCATCATTGCTCAAGTTTCATTGGGGGATGTACTTGAGTCTTGTTTCTTTTCCCCCAAATGCTAATAATAACAAAATGTTGCAAAACAATTGCCAATTACAAATCTTCTTAAAAGGCAGCAGGAAGTGGGCTCAGAAATAAATTGCAATGTGATTAAAAAAAAATGAAAAGCCTCTCCACCCAACTGCTGCAGAAGAGAGGGAAATAAAAATGTGTTTCAAGATCTGTGTAAGAATGCCTCAGCAAACAAGGAAAAGTTTGAAATTAATTTTTCTCCCTGCATGGAAAAAGAACAGTACTTTTGGGCAGGGCTATACCTGTTTTCTCAGGATACCAAACAGTGAGAAAGCAGATAAAAAGCACAGAAACAGTCAAGGAAGCACTCAGTGGAAATAAAGAGTGCTGTTTATTCTCCAGTTTCAGAAGAAAAAAAAAACTTGAAAAACTGTGAAATGGGTATGGCCAGGGCAGTAGATATAAGAATAGTTTTGATGTTCCCTTTAAAAATAACTTTACATTGTGCTTCTACTGCAGGTAACACAACAGAAAATATTCTGCTAGAAAATGCTGTCCCAACCATTTAATGATGCCCCGACCAATCCAGTAATATTGCACAGGGTTTTTCAAAGGAGCTTCCTGAAGAGAGCAGAGGAGAAAGTCACATTTTGTTTCAACATGGTGGAAAAATTCCAGATACGTGACAGTAAGCTGGAACAGGATTTTGGCCAGAAATTCTCAGAAACCGTAAGACAGAAAATATTCCCTTTTCATTGAAAAAAAAAAAAAAAAAGAAAAAAAAAGAAAAAAAAACCCCACAACACTTGTATCTTACTGTAAGCCAATATAAGACGATTAATTAGCAGATGACAATAAGAAGATGACAATAGTTGGTGTCATCCCACCCAAAGGCCACAGGGGATGCACACACACTTCACACTCTTGTTTGAGACACCAGCTTTTCTTTGGTGAAGTAATAGAGCAGCTGTGCAAGCACAAAAGACAAAAATTATGGCTTGAAAGAGCCCCAAGAAACCAACACACTCCCTCAAGACCCCAAACACATTTTACGTTTGACCCTGGAGCTGGGAGAGCCAGCAGAGACAGCGCCAGAGTGTTCCTGGAGAAAGGGAAGGAGCAATGACACAGAAGGAATGTGCAAACTTGAAAATAGACCTGGCAGCAAGTGAATAGCTGAAAGTGGTGACCAAATGATGGATGGGTAATATGAAGTGACAATGAACAGAGACAATTATTTCCCTGTGGAGCAGGCCCTTTTTGGGCCTGTATCTGTTGCCTGCAATTTATTTTCGAATGTGATTCTGTTGTTAATCATTTAGTCCTGAGGCATCTGCATCAATTTGTGAGGCCTTTCCACACACATATAGGGATTTCTATGTAGATTTCATAGACCTTTCATGGGATTTTCTTTCTTCTCCTGGTGTTTACACCACATTAAGGGCTAAGTCTTTCTTATTACATAGAAGTGGACAAAGAATGTCTTACAGATTTCAGCTTCTATTTTTTTTAAGTAATTCATTCTTACAAACTAAACCCACATCCTATATTTTTGTAAAAAGGTTGGTTGTTTATTCTGTGAACTGTATAACCAGATGAGGACAGGAGAGTCTAGAAAGAAAAAGTTTTCTACTCAGACTTTGTTTCTCAAAATATTTTGAAGTCCAAAATTATTAAAATAGAGAATTTATTGAAAACTGTGCTTGTACTTTAATTTCCTACCAGAGTCTGCTCCAAAGTAAGTTTTAATAGAAACAGATGACACTATCTTTCAGAGTACATAATCTTTGAATGTAATTTTGGGTGTGATAATGCATTCCAAATCATTAACTCTGTGTTAGAAGAACTCAAACTAAGAACTAAGAAATCTCTTTTCAAAAATGAAACTGCTGGGCACAGAACTGTACACTGAATTGTGTAGGAGATGAGCATTTTTGTGGAGGGCACAGAGAATCTGCATCATGGTCAGTTCTGTGAGAAGCAGCACTCCAAAGGAAGGGGCTGGGTATCTGCATGCATAAAAATACATTTTTATCTAGTGTCATCTGTTTCCATTAAAACTTTTTTGGAGCAAATGCTGTAATTTAGAAAACAAATGAAGAGATTTTATTAGTCTTTTGGATGCAAGAATTAATTTATCTCTCATATAAATTTAATTTAATATTAGCTTGGCAAATTAGAAATATGCTAAACTTATAAAATATCTGTCTTTGCTAGGCCTTTTAAAACACGTCAAGGGTAGAACTGAAATTATAGTAGCTGCCATTAAAAAAAACAAACCAAACAAAAACAAAACAAAACAAAAAAACCCACACCTTTAGTGCAGCAATTCAGCAATTATGTCCTTCCAAGAAAAAGGAATATGATGTACCAGATACTCTTGGGTGTCATTGCTGAGAAATGCTGACTTTTTAATGATGATTGTGGTGCACACAGAGATGTAGTGAAGTACAATTAGAAATGCTGTGCAGATTGGAATGAGAGGGAAAAGCTGACAGGCAGGACATCCTGGCCACTGAATTTGAATCCTGAGGAATTACACTGTTATGCCTGAACATTTGTTGTGCCCTTTCTTGCATTTTTTAATGCATTTAGTTTAATCTCTTGGTGTCAAGTACTGCAATTTATGTGGTGGACAGTGCTGTTAATTCCAACCCAAGAGCTGTTACTAATTGTGCTGCAAGGAGAAGGAGACTGTTCCCAGTGCAGAGCCCAGGGGTACAGGCTCATTTCAGTGATGCTGCAGCAGAAGTGGCCAACCTGCAAATACCCAGGAGCTGCAGCTTTTCTGAGACTCTGGAAGTGGAAGAGCTCCTGCCCCACAGGAGGGGTGGGGACAGGCAGCTGTGAGCTGGACAGGATCCCCACAGTGCCCCTGAGCCAGCCATGCTCTGGCCTCACTGACAGCAAAGCTTCTCATGGAATAGATGGAATTAACCCATAGCTGGGTCAGTGGCATCTTTGTCAAAAAGGCAAATTCATTTTTTTTCCAGTTCCCAATTTAGTGGATTTATTGCGTGATCTTTCATCCAGTTCTCACACTGAACTTGTAGAGGCTTGGTGGTGAAATCTTACTCCCCCATCACATTCATACACTCATTTGGAACTCATAACTCCAAGGTTTGAGAGTATGTATATAAAACTTCACATACAGAGCTGCAGAGGTCATCAGGATCAGCCATACAGAAGTGGAATGAAATCTTTTGTCTCTTTATCCATGAGATCGTAGCAGCTTATCCTTATGATTGTTGGCTTAACCACTGTTAATGAAAATTAATTTCTATGTATGTATAAGAAACAGGAAGAAAAATAAAAGTCCATTCAAGTATGGTTTTTTCCCTTAGGCTTTACTACTGTAGCTGTTCTTTTGCATAAACTCTTATCCATGCTGATTTGTGGCCTTCCAAATTGGGCATCTCAGCTTTTCTAATCTGTCCACAGAGATGTTGAGGAGGCACATGTTTCTGATTGCAAACAGTATTAGTCTTGTCTTTGAAAGGCCAGATAATAAAACTATAATATTCTTTCTTGTCTATATAACAAAGGCATAGTTTATTACATTATCTATTTCCTGTTACTATCAATTTTTGTCAGTATAAACAAAATAAAAATTTAACATAATTATTATCTGCAAGACACTTAAGGATTGTCAAAATGTTTGCTCTTCCAAGGAGTATTTCCAGCCACTATTCCTAGATCTTAACATAAGTGTTGGGCAACTTATAATTGCTGGTATTAAAAAAAAAAAAAAAAAAAGCCTGTGCATTAATGTGACAGTTCTGATATATTGCAAACAAGCATTATTTTTTGCATGGGTCAGTGACAAAAAATCAGATTAGGATGTAGTTGGAGCCCTGGTTTTGAGCTCAAACTTTTATCCCCCCTTGAGAGAGGGAGAGGTTATTACTCAGAAGCAGAACTTGTAACAGCATCAAGTTTTGTATGTCACAGGCTTTTAGTTAATATGAAGTCATGAGGAAAAAATGTGTGTTCAGTTTTCCTGGCTTTCCCCACAGCAGTGCACAGAGCAGCAGGTGCTGGTGTAACATGCACAGAATCACTCATATGGCAGAGCCCAGGAGCAGATTGCAGCCTCAGGAACGCAGCCATCGGGACCCGCTGCTCTCCATTTGTCAGCCAGGCTGGAAGGGCACAGGGAGCTCTAGCACTGATTTTTCTGCTCCAATCTTTTCCAAAGCCAGGTCACAAGCACACCATCTCCACGACTGTGGTGCTGCTGATGTCAGGGTGCCAGGCCTGTGCAGTCCCAGCCATGCTGGTTCCAGCCCCACTGTGCCACGTGCTGTGGTTGAAGCTTCGGCACTATTTGCCTCCTAAAGGACATGACCACTCTGGCATATATTTAAAGGCATTCTACCCTGCATATTTGTTTTGCAATCTACTCACTAATGGGGCTTTTTCTCATTATGATTTATGGAGGCATTGCAGACAATGAACAACACTTACAAGAAGGGCTATGGATGTTTCATAGATCTTTATTTATCATAAGTCTCCTGACTCTGATGTGGTCTTTGAGAGCAATCTGAATCAAATTATTCTTCCACAAGGCTTTTGTTTTTCTTTCCAAGGATCTAAAGAAATTAAAGTCCGGAATATTGAAAATGTAAGTTGTTAATATATTTATTTAACCAGAAAACTCATTCAGACACATGCTGGACTTCATATGGAAAGCACAATGGTGATGCTGTTGCTCACAAAAGACCTCTATTCAAAATAGTTTGGCTTCAGTAGAAAAATTTTTAACACTGTTCAGACTAAAGTTGTTTCTAAATTGGTTCATTCGAGTAATCCAATTTGCAGCACAGCCATAGAAACAGTTGTGTTGGCTGGATCAGCTGGAAGGGTGTGATATGAAAATTGGAAAAAGCATATTGAGGTGGGAAAGAAAGGGGCTTGCATTGATTCAGGCTCCAAAGCCAGCATGAAACAATAAACAGATTATTAAGTGGATTTCTACTTACCTAAAATGAGCAAGAGAGGCAAATTCCAACTGGGTAAGCAAGAGCTCCAATAGTCTCTCAGAAGAAAGTGCTCAGTTCCCAAACTGTAAAACAGGTTCTATCTCAGGCTTTTGGAAATTACTCTTGATAAGATTTGTCAATACTAGATGAATGTGTTAAAGGACTAGCCTGTAGCTCCTGTTTAGTGCACCTTCCACACACAGAGGGGATTGTTGCCTTAAGATTAGTGCTTAAATGGACAAATAGTCAGAGAAAATAAAATAGCAGTTAACATTAGAATAGTAAAAATATTTGCTTTGCAAAGCAGTGTTGTTATAAAAATTCTCTTAGACATTCAAGAGAGTACAGGCTTCAACATTAGCAGTTAAGCTGTGAACAGGAATCAATTGGAATCATTCAGTTTGCATGAATTTCTTTGTAGAACAACACAAAGGAAATGGTAGAGGGAAAACTGTAACAGAATATGGAAACGGTCAGTGAAATAGGAATCTGTGTGACCTAAACATGAAAAATAACATGGAAAACATAGAGATAAAGGACAATTGTTTACATGGGGGGTTTGTGTACAACTTTTTGGCTTTTTTTTCCTAGATATAAGATATTGAAGGACCTCAGGCTGCCTGTAAATATAACTTGTAATTTCTACTGTGGACACATGTAGTGTGTTCTATGGATGCCCAGAAAGAGGGAGTCAGTACGGCAGAAGCCACAGGGAACCACACTGTGGGTCTCAGAGCAGTACCAGCTTGTCCCAAAAGAGTAGCATCACATGAGACCAAAGGTCTTCCTGAATTAATACATTATGACTCTTGTTATTTTGGAAACTGTTTCTAGTGTATATCACTCCCTGCTTGAATTCTGAGATAAGAATGTCTGGATTTCTTTCCCTATACCACACTACTTCATGATATAAATATATGTATGAATAGTAAGAATAAAGGAAACCCACTAAAATATCAAGACCTGAGTACAGAAATAAAATTTTGGCATCCTAAAATAACCATGTAATATTCAACCTATTTTGTATATTTCTTAAAATGTTACTGTGTTTCTTCAAAATTTCTTAGTTTTCCTTCATAGTAGTCACCTTTTTAACACAGGATTTTTTATTCTTTGCTTTGAAATACCTGTGAAAAATTTTCATAGAATACACTGAGATAAGCATGAGCAAAAAAAAAAGCTCACTTGAGCTTTTTCTCATCTCTAAAAGCTAAAACTGCCATTCAGGTGAATATGTAATTGCAAAATTATTCTTTTCCAGCTTTAATAGTACAGGGAATAGAAAGAAAAATCTCCAGAGATCTGACAAAGGAGATATGAGAGAAATATAAATGAAAAAAAGAAATGAAACAGATCATTTTATAGTGTTAATGATGTGTAGCTATGAAATCCTTGGTTGAATCACCAGAACTACAACACATTTTTCCTGCTTAGTCCCTGGTGCAATATTTAAAAACATTTTACTGGTACGAATGTGAGTCAGTAGTTTCTCTGAAGTCTTGAGTGCTGTTATAAAAACAGCTGAGTGTTCCTTCTTGGCACCCAAGGAGTTTCAAGCTCAATTTTTTTAGAAAAAGAAAAAAGTTCAGTGAAACAAGCAAATGAATCTCATGCAACTAAACTCATTTCACCCTCAGAGACACAGCTGCTTGAGCTTGCACTTACCTTGTTTGAGGTCTGTGTGTGGAAGGTGTTGTGTCCTCTGCTCTGGTCTCTGGTTGCCAGAGTCTATAGGCTCACTGACATCAGCAGGAAGATGTGCAATGATTTCAGTGAGCTTTGGAAAATATCCCATATTTCTGATCTTTATGTAGAAGAAAATCGGAACTCAGTTCCAGCCAGAGATAACAGGAGGGTGAATGAATATGTGGCAAGTGATATGAACTAAATTTTTTAGATGTATATAGACAGAGATCAAAAACTGTATTAATTATTTAAAATATGTGCAGTTCGTTTATCAAGGCCAAGTCACAGACAGTCTTAAAGTTGAAAATAAGCAAATTTATGAAGTCACATATCTCAGAAATCGCTGTTCTTTGCCTCATTGTATCTCTTTGGTCAAAGGCCTTTGTGAACAGCCTGTCACACTTCTGATACACTTTGTCAGCATGGAATGTTTACTGGCTAGTGGAAAAAGGAAAGACTTGCTGGTGGTGGAAAAGCAAAACTGTTCACAGATAGCTGTGCCCTGACAGTGAACAGCCTGCTCACTTCTGCAATCTCACAGTCCCTGACTGCCCTGGGGGGCAATTCCAGTGCACTCCACACGAATGTAACTCAGAACATGTGCAAACCAAACCAGCTAGAACTGCAGTAACTAGCATTTTGTGCTTTTATGGCAGATTTCTGCTCCCTGTACGAGAACAGATGTTCTCTGGTCCAGCAGATAACTCCCTGGTACCAGATACTATCTTGCTGAATGGTTTACAAATGGGACATATAAAATATCTGCAATATAAATACATAGAATTTAACCTTAAAACAGGATCAAATTATTGCACAAAAATATATTAGACTTTGTTCTTTTCTATCTCCTGATTGTTGTGGTTTGTGGGGTTTTTTTTTTGTTTTGTTTTGTTTTGTTTTTTTGTTTTTTTGGGTTTTTAAGCTATTAAGGTGACTTGGGAGCAGTGCTAACCTCATGCTTGTTGCTTTAACTCTATGCTGATATTCATTCATTCAGGCACATTGCATGTATCTATTCTTTCATGGGAAAAAATCCAGAGGGATGTAGCTCTTTCTCCCTCTGTTCCTTTCCTTGACCTAGGAACAGAAACTACCCAGAAACCAACCAAACCCAAGTGCTTATCCAGTGGGATGCTGCTCATACTGATCTGCTGGTTCCTAAAAGCAGACTTCTCCCTGCTTTCAAAAGGTGGTGTCATGATAGGACAACAAATAGAAACTGTGGCACTCACTACAACTGTCTCTCTTCTTTTGAGTGAAGATAACTGACTTAGGTTTTCTATCTAAATGTATCCTGAACTAATGATGTATTATTGTGGTCATTTTATACAACTGGGAGCATCAGGAAGCATGATTTTTGTTTATTTTTGCCTTCTGTAAACTCACTTTACTCATCTGGAGTAAAGATGGAGTTCAGGAGTCTTTTAAAGTCTTTTAAATACATCGATAAGATAAATCTGTGTATGAGACAAACAAGTCAAACATAGAATGACACATAATAAAAGCATCAAGTCTGTTGTTTATATGCTGAGTTAATCATATTTTAGCAGCAACTGAGAGCCTCAGGAGACAGAGATAAGTTAACAAACACCGAGGGACAAATGAAGACTTCTGTGACACAAAAGTAATGCTACTCCTTTGATTAAGGATGCCTGGTTTCTTACCAGCACAACAAAGCACAGATTTTTTTTTTTCCTCAAATCTTTTCTTCTTAGCCTCCAATTCACTGGAGACAGCAATTCAGTGGGGGACTGATCCAGTTCCACTGCAGTCAGTAGAAAAGAGACTGACTGGGATTTGGATCAAGTCCTTACAACACTACGGGGTGGGGTTAACAATGTAAAAAGCTAACATTTCCAGATCTATCCAAGACCAGATGTGCAAGGCAGGAAACCATATGATTAGATTCAAACAATAAATAAAAAAGGAGTTGCCCTTGTTTAGAAGCAATTTCCACCAGTGGAGATTTTCTAACCATGACTGCATACAGCAGGATTCAGCATTAAATCACTGAGTGGCTGAACCTCTATCCAGCAAAGCCTCCTGAATCTTTAGGGAGTCAGGATTAGCTGAAAGAACAAACATAAGAGATCACTTCATGTCCAGCTAAAGCCAACAAAGGTTTTAATACTGAACTTTCTTCTGGTTTTCATTTCCAGCATTTTGAGCTAGTTATCTTTTTTGAATCTCCATCATTGCAGGATCCTTTTAACTGTGCAATGTGTTTCCAGTCAATAAAAGCAGGCATTGCTTGAAACTAGACATATTCCTTGAAAGTCATTTTGCCTTCCCTTTCTCTCCTTACTTTTCTCTCTCTTTCCATCCCTTTCCTTGATTTTCTCTTCATTCTTTGGTCTTCCTTCCTTTGTACTTTTCCTCCCCTCTTTCTTTCAACACTTCCATGAAATAAAACACCAAAACTTCAAAACTCAGAATAAAAATAAAATAAAAAAAAAACCTCAGACAAACAACAACAAAAAAACAATACCTCAAACCAAACCCAAGTGGCTTGTATATGACAGCCTTACTTATTGCAGCAATGTAAGCACTTGATGGTGGTTACTGAAACAAGACAATCTGGACCTCTTCTCTCTTTTACATTTTGTATAATAAGATTTGCCTGTCTAAACTGGGTTGAAAATATTCTACTGCAGCTCTTTTTTTTTTTT
>VXBR01004370.1:286357-462140 GCA_013400215.1 Cisticola juncidis
TTTTTTTTTTTAATCAGGTTTGCAATTTTTTTCCTCAGACACCAGTGCTTAAAGAGCTGGAAGGCAAATCCGAAGTTTTGTAAATTCATGTATGTTTCACATGTATGGATGGAAATTGTGACTCTGTAACTTTTGAGGTCATTTACCATTGCAAAACATTCAATCAAATGTGCAGGGGTGAGAGAGAGGGGAGGTATGAGGTTACTCATAACTGGATCAGTCCCCAGAACCTAATAATATATTTGGTCAGTGTTTTCAGGATATAGGACCCTGTGCTAACTTGTCTTTAAGACTAGAAGTTTTCACAACCATGAGTAATTGAAGCAGCATTTAGAAGCAGACGCTATGCAAAAGGTGTCTGAATAGGAGCTGATATTAGAGACTTAGACATATTTAAACTCTAAATTTACTAGTCATTACAGTCTAAATGTTTTCCCATTTATTATCACTAAGTAAATAAGGATTTATATGTTAGCACAAAGTGAACACTGTCCTGTTTTTATTTCCTTTCTTTTCTGTGTCAAGGAGGAAATAACACACACCTGGAATGGTGAACCTCTCCTCCTACTCAAAGCAGTTTGACAGAACAAAACACTACTGTTATAAATCCCAGGGCAGATGCTGTGAAAGCTTCTCTTTACCTTGCTCAGTATCACATTTACTACTATAGTTAAAAGATCTCTATACTGTGACAATAGTAACTAAAGGATAAAGTTAGATGGCATTTTTCCCCTTCACAGAAGATCATATGATAGGAACATGACTTTCCTAAAAAGAAAATTGATCATTTATTTTATGCCTAAAAATTTAGGCTTAGAAAGTAAAAAAAAAAAAAAAGCAACATTCCTAAATAAATGTATGGAACTAATATGGTGCAGAAGGCAGAAGATCAGTTTCTAGGCTGTAGTTCAAAACCACTGCAGAATATGTATGCATGGGAGAAATCGATTCTTCAACTTGATGGAGGTCAGCCTGCTCCAGCTGAGGTCATTCTGATTAGTTTGGGCAGCTACCAAGCCAGCTGGTAAACAGATGCTTTCTTATATGTTGATGGTTTAGAATAAGCTAGGCCAAATACTTTCATTGTGGTTCAAGCAAGAAATCTGATAAATACAGCCTTGTGTTTTCTTTAATTTTCTGTTTGAAATTTCTAGGCAGCAAAAACATAATATTATACTTAGGAAAAGTAAGTTAGCATATAAAAACCATGAACTGAACCTGTGCAAAAAATTTCTTCGAGCTACACCATCCCATTATTGCTACTGTGCAGCTTCTGATGGGAGTCTGTAAGCACCCAGTCTCAAAAGTGCCATTTTTCTTTTATTTTACTGTAATTCCCTGAGGTACGAAGCAAGGCCTGGTTGTTTTCTTTCCTATCAAGGTGTTATGTGTATCTGACTACAACGCAGACATCCTCCTGCAATTTTTCAAAAACAAAAAACCCCACAATATCTGCTGTAAAAGCTGCTTTTGCTCTTCTGGAAAGATATTGCTCGGAATCAGTCACAGCACCCAGTTCTTTTTCATTCCCTTTACCCTCCCCCAGTTTGGGGGAGTTGGGAGAGGGTTGAGAGGCAGTGTGGGGGTTTTTCTTTGGTTTGTTTTGTTTTCTTTTTCATGGACTTTATTCAGGCTTGGCCTTAATTAGATTGTCTCAGGAAATTTACGGTCCCTTGTAGTTGGCAGTAATTGGCTGTTACACAAACACAACCACAGATGCACTGAGTTGGATTCTTCTGCTGATCCCTATATTCCTATCCCTATATTCCTATTCCCTCTTTCTCCACTCACCCAGAGGCATATCACTGATTTACACCACTGAAAATATCAAATGATATCCATCTGTCCTCTTCACAGACACACACTGGTTGCTTCTCTCGTTAAATGACACATTTTTTAATTGTCATTTCTGTTGGTATCTGGTCTCAAAGTAACTAAAGAAGGGGTTGTGGTGGCAGGGAGGGGACAGGACAGGGACAGAAGAGAGGGTCTGTACCAGCCAGGGGTCTGCAGAGTAAAACCACCTGTGGGCAGAAGGCTCAGTTGTGCCCAAGGACTGCTGCAGTTACTCAGTGTTAATTCATCAGAAAATAGTAAAGGTGAAGATGAATGCTGGGTTTCTTTCAATAAAGTCAAAACTACAATCATGCTATGAAATAGGAACTGTTCAGCCCAGTTGCTGATAAAAGATGCATCTAGTAACTTCTATATACAGCTAGGACATATAGGCAGCATGCCTTACAATTTTGTTACATCTACATTTCATCTACAGCATCAAAAACATCAGCATATAACCAGTGCAGAGGCATATGGCTGGGCTCAGACACAAGCTGAATGCTGAAATTAATGTGAAATTCTACTTCATTTCATCACTTTTGGATCTGCAATATGGAATGAAAATTTAACTGCCAGGTCACTAGTCAGCAGATCTTTTTATGCTGTAAGTTATTTAAGGACATATCAAATTTAGTCACAGAAATGTGAAGTATGTTGTATGTAACTTCACAGTAGACATTGTTTCATAACATTGCTGACCTGGATATGAGATAGTGGAAAAGCTGCAATTATCTACTAAATAATTAACACTACTAGTAAAAGAAACCTTTTTTCTAGCATTAACACAAATATGTGAGAATAGAGATGAAGAAATAAGCAGAAATGTTATAAACTATGAAGAAATTCATTGCAACTGAGATGAGTGGAGGTTGAAAACATTTTCATAGATTTTACTGAGCAGATGCCTTGCCATTTGGGTTCAGCACTTTTCATACTCTAAAATCAAATCACATGAGGGCTTTTGGAAAGCTGAGTTTTCAGGCTGTTTCCCCTTGTGATCTGTCAGAAGTTTTCCATTAAGAAGTACCACCCTGGACTGGGTCTTGTTAAGATCATGATTCTGATCTCAGTTCTTTCCTCCCTCTCTAATAAATGACCTTTCATAAGGATTTCTTCACTACTGATAATCTGTTTTATTTCTTACTCCATAATTTTTTATTGTCAGTGTGATTTCTTTTTCTGCCTGTTTCCTCAAAATAGTTGTAACTTCCCTAGAGAATTCACAACTTTCTCGAACTGGAATGAGATTTCACTTCAAGGAAACTTTTCTCCCTGCACACTTCAGCCCCGAAACTGTGGGCTCTCCCTAAGAGCTGTGCTTCCAAAGACTTCCTGCCAGCTCTGGGCACACCTTCCTGGGCTGCTGTTCCAAACTGCAGAGCTTGCCCTGCAGTGCTGCCAGCAATGATTGGGACCAGCAATGATGTGGTCCTGGGACATGCTCCAATCACCCCCAAGCTGTGCCCCTCTGCTCTGTGCAGCCACCAGAGGACAGATGCAATCCTGACTTTTGGGAGTAGCTCAGGAACAACATGTATCTCCCACAGTTATCTACTCTCCCAGTCAAAAGGCCATAATTCAGGCAACATTTGTGATTTGGCTGTTGATGGGTACAGCTGGGAGCTGTACACATACAGGACCTGTATACAGAGCCTGACTTTGGCACAGGCTTTGCTGGAGGAAGCTGCATCCCTGTTGTACTTCCTGACCTCACATATCATCATGAGAAAAGAGGGAAAGGCCACAAGTTGCTGCAAGGTGGTTTAGATTGGATACAAGGAAACATTTCTTCACTGGAAGGGTGGTCAGACATTGGAACTCAGGGAAGTGGTGGATTCACCCTTCCTGAAGTGTTCAAAACCCATCTAGATGTAGTGCTTAGAGACATGGTCTGGTGATGGACTTGTCAGTGCTGGGTTGAATGTTGGACTTGCTGATCTTATAGGTCTTTTCCATCCCCAGTGACACTGGGATTCTATTCATATAAGTGGGAGCCTATAGGACAAAGAACTTATTTAACAGTTAAGTGACAGAAAAGTGTCTAACCTTGCCATGAAGGAGCTCTGTATCTCCAGGAGGTCTGAGGAAAGTTTGGAACTGTCAGGGTATGAGACTCAACTGCTTTCCTACAGGCAATCTGAGCTCCAAGGAGGAGCTCAGCAGGAGCTCTGTGCTGTATCACAGAGCTCTGGGAACCTCACCCCTTACACTAGGGCCAAAAGTCTCCATAACTCGACCTGAATGGCTGGGGGCAAGGATTGTAAAGCACTGGATTTAGGGATTCCAACTGCTTCTTAAATGCTTTCTCTTTTTTACTTGATAATATCCACAGCCCTTTGGATTGGATTCTGTTATGCCTAGGAATGATTTCAGAATGCATCCTAAACCATGGGTAACAAAGCTTTTTCATTCTTTCCACATTGCCAGTCTTCCTCACACAGACCAACACTGATATGTCCTGGACTGTGCAACCACACACTGAAAAGAAGGCAAGAGTAGCAGAACTAAGCTTTGTGGTTCACCACAAACATGACAACCCTGACTCCAAACCACCACTCCAAAGCAAAGCCTGGACTCAGTCTGGCACAATGTATGAGTTTTATCTAAGTGGGTCTGACAACTGATATACTGGGATCAGCAGTGTCTAAGTTATATCAATTTATATCCAGAAATCAATAAGCCTCAACCAATTACTTTGAATGAAGCTCAGGGTGAGGGATAATCTTAGGACAGCAAAATAACTGAGAATGATGGGATCAAAGCAGCCCTCTAAACCACTGGTGTTTAGTTTGCTGCTGGTGGTGGTTCATTTTAGGGTGGTTGGCATTCTCAAAGCTTCACAAATACCTCTGTACACTGAATGGGAAAAACAACATATCTCTACAGTTGCATTTTGATCTTCTTCTGGTTTATATTATGTTTATTATTAAAAATCCTTCATGTTTTATATCATTCTCATATGTTTATGAATGGCTAACAGCTGATTATCGTCTGTGACGCAATTCAAGCAATGTATCATAAACACTTGAGAGCACATCTGTGCAAGATACAGAGAGTTACAGGCTATTGATCTGCTCCATGTTTTGGCAATTGACTGTGGGCATTTGTTAAAGAAGGTACCATTACTTACCAGGAAAAACAACAGCATGGAGGATCTGGAAAGGGCAAAGAAACTCCTGCAGTTTCCAGGCCAGGGCGTGGACCTTTCTGCCCTCTCTCCTCATTTAGTGCAGCCCGGTCTAGCTCTGATGGGTGTGATGCTGCCTTCAGGCATGCCTGCCCCTCAGCTTTCTGCTCCTCAGGTGTTTGCCAGGGTAAGCTCAGTGCTGCAGTGTGCAGAGGCTGTAAAGGTGAAAGCAGGGCCTGGTGTCTCTGAGCATCACATTCCATGTATGGGATATGAATATGAGAGTGTTTCAGATTAAGATCAGCTGCTACAAAAGCTTTCCAGAGCCTGACTTAGGGGGATGGAGGGGGCTTGGCTGCAGACTCTACATCATCCCAATACTGCCTGCTCAGCTACTTGTTACAAGGACCTTGGCCCCGAAAACTCTGGCCAAAAGCTCATCCATTTTAAACTAAGAGTTTAGTAAGAGATCAGAGTGTGGCCTTTCCAGTCTTCATATTGAGAAGCAAAGCACAGAAAGTGATTGATTCCTTCCTCAGCCGTGAGCCCACTGAGTGTTTTAGGTAAATGAACCTATTCATGGTAGAGACTGAGTCCATAATTTTAAAGGAGATTCTTTTTGCTAGAATATATCAGAAAGGAAATTGTTTAAAATAAGATCCAGGCATTCCAGAAAGAAAATAATTAATTAAAGATTTTAACAGAGCTTATGTTTTCCAATCCTGGATCAAATTATAACTTCCAGTGTATGTCAGCCTACAAGAAAAAAAAAATCTGATATATATTATCCTCAGTTGCCTAAAAGGTACTTATAGAAATTGTCTGGATAAATAAGGTAGTCCACACAATTTTTTACTTTGTTGCTGAGCATTTGGAATTTATAGACACCATAGAGCTCTGCAATGAAATGTAAATAGAGCCATAAATATATGCATAATCTTTGCTAAGTCAAATGAGGTCCACTGAATGTCCTGTACTTGTCAAAGCCTTTCTAAAGACTGTACTTCCTACAAGCCTTCTTATCCTCCAAGAAAGAGAAACTTTAATCATCAGTATAACAATTACAGATGCAGTACATACTTAGCATTTTCACTAGTTACAGTTCAG
The DNA here is from genome assembly GCA_013400215.1 of Cisticola juncidis. Lineage (NCBI taxonomy): Eukaryota > Metazoa > Chordata > Aves > Passeriformes > Cisticolidae > Cisticola > Cisticola juncidis. The sequence continues at coordinate 292,428 of VXBR01004370.1, forward strand.
TTTTTTAAGTCTATTTTTTCACTGGAATTTCATATATAGGAAAATTTAAGGCCTTTCCTTAATTTTTTTAAGTTCTCATTTTTCATTTGGGTATTTCTTTTCCCTCAGTATCTGATGACTTCCATATTTTCACCTATTTTAAAAAGTAATGAAACACTGAAAGACACAATGCAATCTTCATGCTCATGTGGATAGAGCATCAGACTTTTAATCTCAATTTGAGTTTGGCTGCAAGAGCCCATGCAAACCCCAAATGAGTAATGCAGCATTTCAGGACCTGCATTCTTTATGAAGTTTTGTGTTCACCCTCCCTCCTTGGTTGCACTAAGGTCTCTAGGTAGTCAGTCCTGGCTATTTTGGATGATCAGAGCCACCTAAAAAGGTCAAGTGATCAAGATGTGTGGCCTAGAACAACAGTGTATCATGCAGAATATTAAGGATTATCCTGTTAATTTCATTCATGTGTGTGGTCCTGCAGATTTCCTGCCTGTTGTTTATATTATACAGAATATTTTTTCTAGTTACTCAGAATTTGATATAGACATAGTACCTCTTTCCTATTTAACTAATCAGGTCTTGCTTTCATCCATAAAGTCTTCACTACTGAAGTTTAAGATCAAACTAGTTATAGAAGAATGAGTGTTTCTAGTGGAAGAATCATTTACTTTGAAATATTTGAGGGAAATGATTTGTGGTAAACATTTGTGTATTTATATGAGGACTTATAGCTGACCTTGATTACCCCAAGGGAAGTTTTATTCAAGAAAGTCCATATGTTTCAGTACTAGCAGAAGGAATAAAATGACACATTTCATCTATTTTAGTTAAATAAACATCTTGTATGTCTTTTTATCTAAATTAATCTGTTCCATTTCACATGCATATAGTTTCCCATGAAAAAAGTGACTCCACAAGCTCTCCAGAGAAGCAGTATTGCTAGTGATTGAAAATAAAAGAACAGAGGCCTTCCATCTGTCTACTTGTCTCTCTATCTATGTAAGAACATATTTATCTATTTATCTATCCTTAAACTTTGAAGCATTGTTATTCCTACACACAAGCCTTGTGTCAGATAGTTTCCCATCCAAAACAGTGGCAGGTCTGATTTGGATTTCTTTTGTCTTTATTTTACGTTTAATCAGCTTCCCCTACCTAAATTTGGTTTATTATTTTTGTTCTACTTTGTGTTTCTCCTGAAAATGTACCCTCACTGTGTTGCTATTCATTCTCAGGTAGAACACCTCTGCCTCTTTTACCTCAGTTTCTGACATTCTTTCTTTTCTATTGGAGGCATAAATGGATTTAGTTATAGAGCAATTGTCTTATTCTCCTTAGAAAACACATCTCACTGCATGTCATGTTGTTTTTACATGTTTTCTTCTCTGCAATTAGTCTTGCTCTTTCCAGAAAACACTTCATTGTCCACACCTGTCAGATGTCTGAAAATCCCTATTGGTACAATTGTGTTGTATCTCTTCATCACCTTAAACTCTTATCTGTTAAAAGAGTTTTTCTGAGGCTTTAATTTTTCTTCTAGCCTTATGCCTCAGTCCTCTACTAAAAATAAATTTAAAATCCTATCTTCTTCAGGTGTGCTCCTGGCAATCCATAAGGCTCTCCACTAGACTGGTTGAAAGCAAATTGCTTTGTGCATGGTCTTGTAGCTCCTGAGGCCCAATCTGGCAAGCTGTGGAAGAGAATCATGGAATCAATGGCAGAGTCATGGAATTTGCTGAGCTGGACCCATCAGGATCATGGAGTCCAACCCTTGACCCTGCACAGGGGCAGCAGCCCCAGGGTCTCACTGCACAGCAGAGGGGTGGAATCAGCCCGTTTGTGTTTTGGCAATGTCTTGGTGCCTGCCCTGTGCATACCTGCCCCTTGCAGATCGTTCCTTTGGCAGCACCTCTGCAGGACCCCTCTCCCATGGACCTCATTACAGGATCACCCCTTCCTGAGAGCCTGATAGCAAAAGACAGGCTGGGAACCTGAAGACCTTAGTGACAAGATTCCACCCCTTTTAGCACTGAAAATGCATTTAAACTAGACCAGATGTGCTCCTAAATGTAAAGATGAATGGGGAATAAAAGCTTGTTTGATTCTTGGTACTCACATTCATTTTTAATTGAGACCAGTGATTTGTTCTAATTAAGAAGCTGTAATACTGTCATGGTTTCTTTGGACCATGGTGATGTTCTTTATTTAACAAGATCATTTATAATAATTAAATTAAATAATTCCCAAATTAAACATCCACAAATGGAGGGAAAAAACATTAATATTTTTTTCTGAGCAAATGACTGAAATGCACTATGACATTATCCTGATTCTAGTGCAGCTGTTACACTTTGCAAAATTCTCTTATTTGTCTTTATTGTAGTTCAAAATATAGTGTGAAAGAAATAGGAATGAAAAAAAATGGGAAAGGATATATTTTGTCTGAGGATTCTGTGCAATAATTATCCTGTGGGTAACAGGAAAATACAGGGCCGTTTATCTATTTGTTTCTTTCCAGTTAGTTAGAAATACATTGTTCTGCCAAAAGCCTGAGTGCACAGACAAAGCCCTTTGTAAGAGATCTTGGGAATTAAACCAACTTCCATATACTGCAGAGAAATGTTATGAGAGACCTTACAGGAACAACCACTGTGCAGTGTCTGTCCTGGGGTGTGTGCACAGCTTCCAGGGTGATCAGCAGAAGGAATATGTGCATCCCTTTTTGTATCACCTCAGTTCTGTGGATCTCCATGGAGCTTATATAAATCATCAGGATTAAAGAACAAAGTCCAAACCCTACCAAAATTCCCTGAATACCTGCTGGTGCAAACTAGGACATTGTCTGGTTTCAGGTTTGCTCCTGGAACACGTAATATTGCCCTAGGTTTCATGGAATTCTGTGAATTCTGTGCATATTTATGGGTCTCTTACATCTGTTTCTTGCACATAGCTGTCCCAGGATATCCTTTTTCAGATTTTTCTGTCTTTACAACTTTTCTTCAAAGGCAAAAAAGATGGGACTGAGAGGAGCTTCCACTCTACCTCAAAAGAGAGTCACTGACAAAATGGATCCAACCACTAAGAGTGCTGTAATTTCCTGTCAGTGCAGTTTAGAATAGGCAAGATACAACAAGTTTATTTCTCTGGGGCAAAATAAACATAGAGGCCACAGTAGTGCAGTACAATGTGTACATTACTCAGAGCCAAGGACTTTACCTCAAACCATGGATAGACAACTGAGCACTGACCTAATTCCACTCAGCATTATCCTAGAAAGCAGTGTGTCTGCTCAGAGTGACAAAAATTTTGGCTGTCAGTTTTAACTTATCTCTTGAGCCCTTTTATTTATTTCAATTTTAATCCAAATTTGTATTTTTACAGGGGAATGAATAGGGACCTTTTTTAAAGCAAGTTTCTTTATTAGGCCTTCTCATTTTAAAATATTGGGAAAGAAATAAGGCTTCCATGACTTCCAGACAAATGAGATTTAGAATTTTAAAGTCTTTGACTTCCACAATGACCTTTCGTCACTGCTGAGTTGCTGTCAGCCATGCAAGACTTGACAGAACAAAAGTGGGATTAGATTTCAGAGACACCAACCACCATACTCAGTGGTTCTGACTCTTTAGTGCATGACCTGAGAGGTAATTCTGTCTTGCTGCCACACATGGAAATATGCAGATCCTAAAATCAAGCTCATTAAAGTATTTAAATAAACAAGATGGAGAAGAGGAAAAAGTGGAAACAAATGAGCAGCAGCTAATAGGCTTGGCAGTTATGTGCCCTTCAGAAAACGATTATATGGATGTTTCCATCTCTTAAAAAGGGCTTTCTTATAAAACAGTCAAACACCAAAAGAACAGAGTGAAGGAAATTAGTGGGTATGCTTAAAAAATAATAAAAAACTCTCTTTAATTAGGTTGTTGTTAAAAGAGATGTGTTCTAAAGATATTTCACCTCTCCTAATTTCCTGTTCTAACTGCGTGTGATCTGTCCCTGAGTTTTTCAAGAATGTCAGATCTGAAATCAAATAATTTCCCATTCTCTGCTGAGCACTCATTGAAATGTTTTGAAATTAAACAAAATGTGTTTGAGGTGTCAGACAAACGAAATCAGAATTTCTCTTTGATCTGGAAATCCCAGGTGAGGAGACTGTATCCATGGGCTGCAGGTGTAGTCTATGCTTCCACATTCTCATTCTGTAATCCTTACTGAAGCATAAAAACAAAAAGAGGAAACAGCAGGCAAAGAAGAAAATACTAATTTGATTATTTTCCCTAAACTCTCTACAAGGAGATAGACTCAAGAACAAATCTAAATTCCTCCCTAATCTCTGGGAGATCTGATACAGTTCTGAAAGCCATGTCATTTAAGAAATGAGGTCTAGGTTTCAAATCTGAATTTTTCACTTTGGATATATATCCAGTGGGAAGTCCTCATCTGATTTTTTCTTGTATGAAAATGTAGCTTAGCTAGATCAAGAGTATTCTCTCCTTTTCCAGTTCTACAGTGAAAACATCATATTCTGTATTTTCACACATGAAACTCAGCATCACAGAGCCTGCTTTTCCAAATAATTAAACAGCCCCTCAAAGAATGTTTGCAGCTTCCAGTAATCAACTGAAGGAGGTGAAGCCACACATCACCAAGGTGCAAGTCCAAGGTGCTGCTTCAGATTTGTTCAAAACATTTTGATAGGGCAATTTTGGCCTGGCAGGCTCAGGATCAGATCTGATCTGCTGCAGCTACACAAAAGCAGCCCCAGCATGGTTTGGTGGGCTCTGGCACAGCTCACACACCACAACTGGAACAAATCAAATTGCTGCTGCTGCTGCTCCTACTGCAGAGATGGAGCATCAGTGAATGTGGAGCTGCTTTGATTTGCTGTGGTTTTAAGGGAAATACCCCACTGTTAACAGCAAGTATTGGGCTCAAGGGTGGGAGATGCTGGGAGCCCTCCTGTCAGCCCTGTCCTGTCAGATGTTTTTTACACCCACAGGGGTGTCCTGTGCTGGGGGACAGCTCATCTGTGCCACAGTCACACATCTGCCACCCTGAACACCAGCCCCACTCTCTGGGCCTTTGGTCAAGCTCTTGCAGTAGCTGTGGCAAGGCTGTTATTTGCACAGATGTATGCACAGGCACAGCAGTGTTTTCTTAGAACTTTCTGACCAATATCCAATTAATCTTTAACTACAAAACCACTCTTTAGAAACTTCTTTCACTGTGGCCTTTCCTCACAAAATGTATTTTGGTCCTGTGAAAGTAGGATACATTAAATATAAAATAAGTAATATATAATAGTGCTCATGATATTAAGTTAAACTAATTTCAAAAGCTTATTTTGGTACTTTCTGCACATTCTGTTCCATTTCTACATACAGAAAAAAAATCTATATATTTCTAGGTGCAACTTCATTTAGTTCATAAAATAAAGAAAAGAAGTTAAGGAAATTTTAGATCTCTATTATAAACCCGATATTTCTAATACTTTATATCTGGTATAACTCTTGGAATAAGAAAAAAAAGAATTAGGAGGTTCATAGTAAATTTCAAGCTCTGTAAACTTTTTCTTCTGGAAAAAAACCCATGTGGTTTGAGATTTCTAACAAAGCAAAAGAATGAAAGCTTAATTTAAAATATGTTAAGACATTCTGTTTTGTGAGGAACAAATGTTTTGTTTCAACTTCTAGCTTTTTTAAAAGCATCTCAAACTTCTAAGAAACTCAGCTAGAAAATTGCTTCAAAGAGATTTATTTTAGAGCATTGAAATAACAATTTATTTCTTGACAAGACGAATCCAAATTTACAAAGCAGTTCTGCACTGCTGAGTGAACATTTTTTCCTAGAAAATGCTAATGAATCCAACTCTAATCAGTTCACACCTGTGTAAAATGAGTGTAAGCAGATGTATAATGCTTCTGTAAGAATGTGGTATTGCTTCCACTCACTGGGGAAATCCTGGCTCCAGCATTGTCAAAGACAGTTTCTCAAACTCATTTCTTCACACCTAATTCATGTTTCATCTTTAAGAATCTGAGATTTCACATTTGGCTAAATGTTGCTACTCTTATGGGTACAGTTGCCAAATCATTCACATTAAATAAGCTTAGTAAAGCAACAATTCAGATTTTTTACTTTATCAAGGGCCAAAATAGTGGTTCATGCCCTAAATATTTCCTGTCTAGACTACTATATTGGTCTTTTGGACAGATTTCCAACTTTTTTCCATTGTTGTTTCAAAGTGAAATGTACAAAACTCTATAGCTTGTTTCTTCCTTTTCTAAGCTCTCAAGAAGGTGATGGGTTTGTTTTCTTGCCACATCATATTAGGAAACTATACCCCTGGTGAGGAATCAATCCTGTATTTATATTTGAACTGTGATTATATGAGAAAACAGGAACTGATTCTATGAGCTAGTAGATCACAATAGATAATGACAAACTTGCTTCACTGGCCTCTGCAATATCCTATTTATTGCACTCTGATGAAAGATGAGGACACCCTGCATTCAGTGACTCAGTAGAGACAGAGAGGTCAAATATTCAGCTGGGTTTCATTCATTCCTTTATTCTGGACATATTTAAGTTAACTGTCCCAGCTAAATTAACCATATCATAGCCAGGAGCAGCTTCAGATAATTATTTATATAGATAATCTTAGATCCTTGCCAGCCTTTTTAGGAAGCCTGTTCCAGTGCACTGAGGGACTCTGATCCTGAACAAGACTGGAATAAATGCTTAGCTTTTAGACAGCTGAATTAGATCAGAAGAATCCTCTCTCTCTCTCCTCTGCTGATGGATACTTTGTAATTTGTCAAGGATGCATAAGAACCGTGGTGACTGTCCATGGAATGGTAAATTCGGATGTTTTCAGAGTGGCTGAACTTTTCATGAATGATTAATAACCCATCATCTATTATCTTTAATAACAGATTGAGCTTGATGAAAGACAAAATTTATTACAACATTCAATAATTCTAGCCCAACCTTTACTTTAATATCTTGTTCTCTAGGATTTGATTGAATGATTCATCAGGATCCATAGCATACTTTTAGGTAATTAATTTTAAATTTTCTTATTTTCCTAAAACATTGACTTTTATTTCTTTGATGCATATGTCCATGCACAATTTCTTTCTGTCTTTCTATCTTTCTCTCTTTCTATCTCTCTATCTTTAATGTTCTACAGAAAAGTGTGAACCAAGAATTACTCATTGACAGCACCCTGTGTTTTCTTTTGTACTTGGGGCATTGGCAACTTCTCTGCTCCTATGATTTTGCAACCTTTGAGATTTCAGAAGAGTGACTGTGTACTGTCATTGTGAATTTGGATTTACTGAGTTTCATATTTAACATGTTTTTATACACGGAATGCAACTCATGCGTGCCTCCCAACCAGTAGTCCAACAAAGCTCAAGTGTTCTCTCGATATCGTTGTGCACAGTTTTTGACAAAGATTTTTGGAAGCTTTCCAATAAAAATGCAACAGAAGCAGACCAAGAGAGGTTAGGCAAACAGTGCTGCATTAAACATGGCTACATGGAATATTGTGCTCAGGAAAGGCTAAAGAAATAGAATTGCTCAAAGGAACCGTTTCTGGGAAAAAATAATGAACACAAATAAATGTTTCATAATCATATTTAGTCTGAAGAAATGTTGAAGACCAATGCCATCCCTAGGCTCTGAGATTTTCTCTCTCTATGAAACTTTCCAGTAGCCAATGGTATGTGAATCAAATGCATTTTCAAAAACAATTGTAGATGACTTTACACTTCACCAGTTTTATCCTAAATCTTTGCAAATATCAGCAAATTCAAAGCATAAGTGGTATTGAAAGGTGTATGCTATGCACACTTCATTATTGTATTATTTATTGATTAGTTTGCTATTTATTATTTAATGTGTTTTTGAATGTAAGTATCTATGGGTATCTTGTGACATTCCAGTGAAGACTGAGCACTGTTTTGTCTAAACCTCAGTGTCGTGTGATGTCTTCTGCTCCTGTCTTCTTCCAGAGTATTTGTTTACCATGGTCACAACTGAATTCTCCATGTTCTTTTCCCTGTGCAGGTATTCTAGGCAGCCAGCCAATTCCCCATTGTTTATAGTGGTACAAATGGAAGTGTCCATGGCCTGTTTGCCATCTCCCAGCTGATGCACTGCTCCTCAGAGAACAGGGCTGGGTGGGGCTACAGCAGCCCTGCATTTCTGGGCACTGCTACAGGAAAGCAGATGGCCTTAAGGAGCCCCTGATCCCAGACTCTTTCAAAAATCTTGATACTTTTGGAAAAAAAAAGAGTAAACATTTTAGATTTTGGCTGTGGCATTTTTCATTCTCTCGACATACCATTTTCTCATGTACATACATCAGACACTGAATTTCGCAGAAGGAAAAGTCCAAAAATGCCTCCTTTATTTGCTTTTTTTTTTAATTTTTTTTTTTATAACTGTTACATTACTTTGGGTTTAATGTAAAGCCATGGGATCTTGAGTCACTGTAAATGTTGCAGTTGCAGATGGAAGCACCCTTCTATTAAAACAGGCCTGACTAATTTCATAATGCTATTGTTCTGTTACAGATTTTTCCTTTCCTCAAAGGATTACCAGGAAATAGAGTTTTTTCAGTGGGCTCATCACTAGATAAACATTAGTAACATGTAAGCCAATATGTGTTGAGTATTTACTGGATTTGCTTCCTTGTTCAATGTCACCTTTGAATCCCAGATTTCTCAGGCTCATGACACCAGAAGAGAATAGTTATGTATCAAGACTGATTTTCAGTTCAGGCTTTGTTTTTTCCTGCACTGGTATGTGTGCATTATTAATATGTGAGCTATATTAATATGTAATCCATCTTTATCTATAGCATCTATATCTAAATCCATATTTATATCCATATCTGTATCTATACATATATTCACATATATATAGAGAGATAGATTTAGATATATTTCCCCTCTAATATTAAATTTCAAATCCCTTTTTATCATCCCATCTCTTCACCCTCTCTCAGTTTAGAAGATCCTTTGTAATTGCTTCACTCAGCTGCTATTCTTTTTTAACTTTCCTACGGATCTAAACACATGGCATTTGTAACAATATATTTATGTGTCTAATTTTAAACTTGCTGAGTGAAAATCACTAAAATTGATTCAGAAATTAATGCCTTAAAAGCTGCAGTTGCACAACTTTACTTGCCATCAGCTAGTGGAAGTTTAGTAGTGATGCCCTCAAAAAAGTTATTAGAGCTCACATTTTGTTAAAGCTATTACAGAACTTTCAGAAGCAGCCACAGTAAAAGAGGGGGTTTGCTTTGCATTTTTTTTGTGTGTCTAGACATTGCCTAATACCATGAAGAGAGTTAAAAATTATAAACATATTGGCATTTCATTTTCATGCTTATGAATGTGATGATTTCACATACGAATGAAAGAAAAAGTCTTGCTGTCAGCAGACATATGGAAATATAAGTGTGCTCCTAAACCTTTCTCCCTAGGCTGGGATCAGTCTCCTCTGCCAGGGTGCTGCATGACATAAATGTGCTGTTGCCAGGTCAGAGCTGCCTCTCCTGCTGCAGGGTCACAGCACACACCCTGCTGCTGCTGAGACAGAGAAAGATGCTCAGGACCTCATTCAGCAGCAGAGGCAAATCTCTCCTCTTTCCTCAGGATGGGAAAGGGGCAGAAGGAGTCAGAATGTGTCAGGAGAGAGTCAGGGCTGTCAACAGATTTTCCTTTCCTCTTTTTCTGAAATCTTGGATCACCAACTAATCTGCTCAAAGCTGACACCATAGGTATGTCCTGTCCTGCCCATTAGGCTGGGTAATTTCTCTAGTGAATTTTTTGTTGCTGTTGTGTTTTAAGGGCTCTAACACTATGCATAGCAGAATTTGACCTTGAGAAAGAGGCTGGACTCTCAAAAACAGATTTCCAGCTAAAATTTTGAAACAAGAGATTGTCTGATGACTTCATCATTGTCTTCTCCCCCAAAACCTTGAAAGACCCCCAGACCTTAAACTCAAGCCAGGATCTCTCCCAGGTCCCCTATATTAATATGATGATGTCATCAGAGGCTTGGAAAGGATCTCTCAACTTGACCTGGCCAGCTCTCCATTCAAATTGCTTCCCCATGCAAAACTCCCTGCTCCTTGGTGAATGTCTGCAGGAATGGCTCAGAATCATTTATGATTTATGCATTTTATCTATCCAGCTTTAAAAAGCCACTCTCTTTACAGCACTTCAGGGAAACCTGCTTGAAATAAAGCTGGGATTGGTAAAGGCACTGTAGAAGAGGGAAAGCAAATCTCTCTGGGGGCATACAAATAAGTATTACATAGATCCTTTATTCCTTTATCTCATATTTTATATTGATCACAAGTATATTAAAAAAAGCAAACATAATCATTACACACCAATACAATGCCCTCAAACCAACCCAAAACAGCTTTATGAAATCATTGAGATTGTTCAAGATACGAAGAGAAAAATGTTCCAAAAGAAGGAAGGATGCAATTATAAACACTTTGTAAAGATGCAGTTATCCATGGTTCTGTACAAAGCTCACTATGTCTAAAGAACTAAGATAAGTGGATCAGAAGAAGAGTCACTGTCAAAAAGGTGACTGGGAAGCAGTAGCTTCAGGGAGAGGGAGCTGAAGGAGGGAGAAAAACCAACATGCTGAGCAAAAAACATGCTCCAACCAGAAAAAGGCACAGGTAGTTTGGTTCAGAAAGAGGCAATACCGACTCACTGTTCTCTGTTTGTTGAATTAGCCTAACCCATTTTACACAGAACACAATTTCAAAAGAAATTACTGGTGTATGATTAAGCTTTACATACCTGCAAGTTAGAAAAGTGGCCATATACCCTGTGGCTAGTAAAAGGATTCCAAATCAGGAAAGGAACCAGAGACTCTGATTTCAGCTGCTTGTGAGGTCTTGCAGTAACATATGCCAATCAATAATCAGAGCACTGACACAGGCTCTGCATGAGACAGACACTAGTGACAGCGGAGGTGGACACTAATGGATACTAATTGGTGCAATTTGTGTGCAGTATTATCATTAAAATAAAGAAAGTGCAGAAGTGAGACATTTAAAAAGAAAAAAAAGCAGAATAATTTCAGTATTTTCAAAGTACATCTGCTTCAGCCAAAATCTAAGTGTCCAAAAGTGTCCAATTTTAGAGAGGGTGGTTTGCTTTTTGGCACGCATATGCTCTGTGTGCATATTCTGTCTCTGGTCTCTATCAATTAGATGGGGCTGTCTCCCTACACATTTGCTATAGAAGAGTTAATTGGTAGAAAAAAAGTTCATCATTTTATAAAGAATTTTTTTAATGGAGTTTAACAGCTATTTTCCTCAACCTGCTGCATTCAGATAAGCCTGAATGCAGAAGGAGAAAAGGTTATCATGTAGAACTGACGTTTACTTTGCACACTGTTGGAAATGTTCCACTCATGTAGATCTTCACAACTGTGCATGTTGCTATCTCATTTGACTGCCTTGCTGGCAGCTATATCTATCTCTGAATTTTTTTTTGAAGGCAGCCCTACTGGGGAGGAGCTGATACAGCATAAAATAGATAATTATAAGTTACCATCATAAAAGATGCATTGTCAACTCCTGTTATATTTCAGATGCAGCTTAGAGCCTAGATGTGACTGCAGCAAGGACAGGAGAGTGAGAGTGCTTGATTTGTGCTGTTCACAGCTGCAATATCATCTCTTGCATGCTAAGGACTGCAGAATCTTCCCCTGCATTTTCTGTCAAACTCATGGGTTTTCTATATTTTTTGTCTATTCATTCTCAAATTATGTTCTCAAATGAAAAATACTGCTATAGAGTCATAGAATCATAGGATATCCCAAGCTGGAAGCAACTCATAAGGATCATGGAACTAAAAAAAGAAACATGACTCCAGATTATTTTGCTGCACACTTGGAAGTGGGATAAGTTACACAGTGCTGTCTAAAAATGCTGTTCAGTGAGTTGATACCACAGTCTGGATTGTAACTCATGGATGAGGCAAGCAAAGTAACAAGGCAGCTGTCTAGCTTGCTGATATTTCTCTCCTCATTCATGTGACATGATGGTTCATGCTGCAGAGGCACAGATTTACATCCACAGCTTTCAGAGCTGTTTCCTGACATTTTATACTAGGTCAGTGAAGGCACTAAGTGTTCCAGAAAAGAGTCAAACAGCCACTTACACAAGATTCTTACACAAGAGGTACAACTGCCACAGTTAAAAATTAATAAATAAATAGTTAATTCTGATCAGATTTAGAGTTAATTTTTTGTTCCAGATGTAGCTTTATGTTAGTAGCACATTTACATCAAAATAGCCAAGAAAAACACATTTTATGGTCACTAATAAAAAGGCATCAGTAAGACTGTCTCTTGTAGTTCTTTGCATCTAGAAAAGTGATGTAAAGTTAAAAAGGAAAAGCACAAATGTAATGCTTTGTTAACAACGAATTATTAATTCTACCTTTTCCTACATTTGCAGTTTACTTTTAAAAATGGTGAAAATGGCCCCACATATAGTCTTTTAAACACGTATCTATATTTATACATGTACATAAGCATCTCATTTTAAAAAACAAGTATGGCAGCATTTTGAATGAGGAACAGAATAGAATTAATGTTTATTGTGCTTTTATTAAAATACATAGCGGGAAAAAATAAGAAATGTATTTCATTGAGTTTGAATCATTTTTTTAATTACTTTTCCCCACTATTAGGGACAAAATCCAAATTACCCTGTAAAATGGAAACAAAAGACATTTAAAATATACTAATAAACAGGGGAGAACTTTCAACTTAGATGCCTGCCATTTCTGAACTTCTCATAGTGTGAACTTCTGGTTGTGTTTTGGTGTCTGTAACATTGTTTGCTATCCTGTGTTTCGTGTGCCTGAACTGCCTAAACCTAAAGAAAAAAAAAAATCAAGAAAACTAGCCAAGAAATTGAAACATTTTGAGGTTTGAGCCAATTAATTTTCTTTTTAAGTTCTCTGTTACTAAATTGTTTTTTTGGGAGAGCAAAAATGATAATGTTGGCTAATGGAATTCGAATACAATTAAACCAAGAAGCGTATGAAGTTCTATATACAAGAAGTAAGAAAGATACCCTTTGTTTTACATGGCTTAGTGCATGCAAAACACACTTTAAGCAGACTTACTGTGAAATTTGTCATACCAACAGTGACAGTTGGAGAAGGCACTTCTAAAAAGATATGATTAAAAGAAATATGTCAGGAAATTGCAGAAGTCACAAATTTCTGTTTATTCATCTGCAGACCATTCTGTGGGAGATAAAGGAGCTCCTACCAAAAGAATTTCTTCGAGTGCTGCCACATGAATACTCATTGCTGATGAGAGTATCTCATTGTCTTCATCAATTAGGCACATATTGTTCCCTTTTGCAAATATGTATGAACAAAGAAATATGAGAATTATGGTATCAGTCTAGAAGAACTATTCACCTGACCCAGTATTTGGCCTCCAGCAGTGGACACAAACTGAAACCAACTAAGATAACAGTATGTCTTGGGTTATGTAACCAAAAAATGTGTATTCTAGTTCATCTGTTGAAACCAGTTGGGGAGGATTTTTTTTCCTTTATCCCTTGTAACTCCAGGAAGGAGGGACTGGATGCCTTCTGTTAATGGCAGGTGGGGCAATGTTCTTATCTCTTCCACCACCCATCCTCCCTCCAGGGGGATATCTGCTGTTAATGGGCCATTAAGACTCACTACATGACTGCTAAAATTAAATAATTCCATTGTGAGATGCTCCACCCGGTGGGAGGAGCCAAGCATTCCTACCTGGATAAAAGCTGAAATTCAGAACAGCAGAGCATCCTCTTTTCCACTGGATTCTCAGAGGAAGACTGGACTCATCTCACTGCCACTGAACCTGTCTACAGGATCATCTCTACTCCAACAGAACCACATCTGTCACTCCAGGAGGATTTATTTAGACTGCTTCCAACACCTTGGCTGACAGGGTGTCAGGTTGTATTCCTGACTCCGCCAGGGTTCTCTAGGACTTTTTGTTTGTTTGGTTGCTTGTTTTTTTGTATTACTGCATTTTTGCATTTTTAATATTCCTAGTAAAGAACTGTTATTCCTATTCCCATATTTTTGCCTGAAAGCTCCTAATTGCAGACTTGTAATAATTTAGAGGGAGAGGGCTTTACATTCTCCATTCCAAGGGAAACTCCAGTTTTCCCTGACAGATACCTGTCTTTCCAAACCTTAGACACAGTAAAAACAAGGAGACTTCATACTCTCTCCTAGCTCCTAGCTATTTTCAGCTCAGAGAATCTGCTAAAGTACATAAAGTTTACTTATATTAGGTTATCTTTTTTTCCCATGAACTTTCCAAGTAATTTTTAAAAGTTTGGCCTGCACACCATATTTTAGACAGGACTTCTACACATCCTGTCTCCTCTGCCCTAAATGTTACCTTTTTTGTTTTACACTTGATCTCTCCTTACTTCACCTGTATTGTCTTATTTTTATCCTGGAAGAAAATGAACCATATGTCCCTAATCTTTTCTCTGACACTCATGATTGTGTAGATTTCTGCTGTACATCCAAGTCATCATTTTTGGAGACAAAAAAGATCTTGGCAACCATTTCAGTCCACTGAACACCTCTGTTGTCCTTTTGTGCACTTTTTCCACTTTTTTTAATATAATTTTGGAAATATGGAGATTAGATACTTAGTTTTAAAGGTAAATGAACACAGTGTTTTCTGCTGTGTTCTCTATTTCCTTCCCAGTAATTCTTAATTGCTTGTTCTTTTTACTTTTCTTTTTTTTTGACTGAGCCTTGATCTTCTGTTTTTATGACTCTGTCATAACTCCAAATTCTTACAACTGGTGTTGCAATGATCAACTCGGAGCCCGTCCTCTTCTATGTGATGTTGGACTTTTTCTTTGAGTACATTGTCTTATGTTTATCCATTTTGAATTCCCTCTCTCATTTTATTACTTTACAGCTCAGTCTCATATAGTCCTTTTGCAAGGGTTTACAGCTCATCTCTATTTATGTGATTAATTTAACAACCTTTGCAAACTGTCTTGCCCCTGGGTCAGTTATTTTTAAGATAAACCTGCAGATCTCAGTACAGCTCCCTGCAGAGCTGTGCCAATGTCCCTCTCTTGCAAGGTCTGGCCATGTATTTCAGCCTTCTGCTTACCATCCTTTTAGCAAATGATTTATTAAGCAAGGGCATTCTTTTATGCTTTGTTCCTTGTTTCCTTAGATGCAAATGCTGAGAGGGTTGCCAAGAGCCTTTGGAAATCCAGGCAGAACTCTATCAGCAAGATACCTCTGTTCCCATCATTTTGTTGGTTCTTTTAAGGTACTCTGTAGGGTTTTCAAGACATTAAATCTTTTTATAAAAGCACTAATGACACTTTCTAAACAGATTATACCTACAAGTACCCATAGATCATTTCCTTATTACAGTTTCTAGTAATTTGCCAAGACCAAGTATCAGACTGAATCCTTCAGAACTGCCTGGAGACTTTCTGGAAGTTTTTGCCCCTTCCTGTCATCATATATCATAGCATTTTTTACAAGGCATTGCACATTACTATTAACATTTCGACTATCTCATCTTTTAGAATGCCCATAGAAGTCTTGGGTAATTGCTTAGCTCTGTTTCTGGAACTTTCTTCTTGATTTTGTTTTTATACCCCTACTCTGTGGTCAGTTAAATTTTAGGCAGATGCTCTGCAAAATCTCTCACTATGAAACACTGGTTTAACTGGTTCCCCCCACTGCGATCCCCAGTTGCTTTTCTTATGTGACTGGCTGCATAGAATCTATTGCTATCTTCCTCATTTTGATGAATTAAAAAAAGCAAATTATTAATGGTATTCAATTTTATGGTTTTGCAACTTTTCTTTCAATCTTTTGTTTGTCCTTTGTTATGCCGTTTCCACTGGTGGTCAGTTAGATGAAAATTTCTACATTATCCCTATCTTAAACAAATAATTGATCTATTTATTTCTTTTTCTAACTAGTTATTTTTTTCCTAAACAAGGTGGTTTTATTTAGCATATCTTTAATATTTAATTTTAAATTTTCATGTACAAAATTCCTGCATGTATAAAATCAGAGACATAGTAATATGAAGAGGATTATGAGTCTGCTATAGCATATTTTGTATATATATTTTCTACTGCTCAAAATGAATACATACATGCATTTTAATAGATGGCAGGCACAGAGCAAATGATGAGCATCTTCACTGGTACAAATCAACTTTATTCTGGTCAAGGAAAGGTCCACCTCTTCCAGTATCTTGTGTCTAATGGTGCTGTACCAGTGTTCATGGGCAGTGTAGAAGAACAGTGAAAGCACAGGCTGACATTTCCCTGGCCACAGAGCCTCTGACAGCTGTAGCTGTGGTCACTTCCTCATAGGAAATTTGCCCCAAGTTTTACAGCCCCCAGAGCCCTTGTTCCTGGATGAGTCTGTCTAATACCTCCTGGAATTCTCAGTCTTTTAAACTTTACAGTATTCCAAAGCATGTATTTCCTTGATTCATAGACTTATTTTTAAGAGTACCTTTTAAAAGATCAGCTGCTATTGTGGCAGCTGATAATTTTACTCTTTTCACCTGCTAGCATGTTTTTGGGAAAAGGGCAAAAATTGTTCTGGTTCAATATGTGACTACTCAAAAAAAATGTCTAACATTGACTTTCCCTTCAAAAATCGTTGTCTTCCAGTGAAGATTATCAGCTATCATGATAAACAGTCAAGAAGTAGGCAGGAATAAATTATGTTCTGTTTTTGTTTGTTTTTAAATTCCATTGGCATCTACCAAACTTATCTAAAGTTTATGCAGTAATCTGGACGAACTCTGTCTGTAGCTGAAAGAGAAAAAACTTTGTCTTTAGCTAAAAAAAAAAGCCTCTATTTTGGAGGAAGCTGCTGTAACCAGCTGTTAGGATCATTACAGCCCAAAGTGCATCTGCCACCCATGAATATTTTAAATACACTGAAGAGTTTTGAGTTTTAAACACATTTCTTATTTCCTTTAGTCCTTGAAGCATTTCACATATATGAAGAAGGCACAATAAATCATGCTCAAATTATCTAGAACATACTTTAATTAAAACTTACAAATTTATATTGCATTTTATAGGGGGAATAAATTCTAAACCCCAGAATCACTTTCTGAATGTAAAATTTACCACTGTACAATTTTTTGTCATAATGATAGAAGTATATAATTTTTACCATTTCTGCAGTATAATTCTCCCTCACTATGTTCTTTGGCACTTTTACAATTTTTTATCTTCAGATAAACAAGCCTAATTCCTGGTGAAGCTAAGAACCACACAATACTGGCTAAATTACAAAGAAGAAAGTTTTGTCTGATAAATGCAGCTTTTATTCTGAGGATGCATTTCCCTCAAACAGTTCTTGCTGTTGACATGAAGACCCAAATACTGATTACATGGAGGTTTATTTGTAAAAATTTTATTACTTGCAGCCTGAGCAAACCTCTTTGATTTCCCATAAAACTTCATCTGTATTTTAAAATTAAATAGTCTAGGGGTCATTTGGCCCTCAGGCACCAAATTTATATAGTGCATGTCCACACTGCTACACTCCTTTCCTCTGCTAGACAGAGCCCTCCCATGAGTGCTGTCTTTTGGGAGAAGTCCTGCTCTCAGCACTACCTGTGAGGATAATACATGGGACAAGCAAAAACTCTGCCACAGGCCATGTTCACCAGAATGCAGTGCCCTGCTCCAGTGCTTGCACCTAGACTCCTGCATGTTCCCTTGACTAGTGTAAATGCAACCCTCAAATAATTGATGGTTTATCAAAGAGTTTTGTTCTTCAGATCTGGATCATTGCTTTTGAAATATTTATTTAGACTGCTACAGTTCAGTATTTGGCTTGACATCAGCAAAGGACAAGCCAAGCCACATGGTATTGCTTATTCTCCTTGATGGGCTTTTTTTGTGGACAAACAGTAATGAACAGAAGATATAGCTAGGGAAAAAAAAGAAAAAAGTACTCTATGATCGCTTCAGTTCTCCCTTAACCAAAACAGAAACATTTAAAAGTTTTTTAACCTAGTCTATTTAAATAAAAATAATCAGTGTCAGTTCTTCATACCAATTTACCTCTTCTTACAAATATTATGATTTCATTATTAAAAAAATACAAGTCAGTTTTCCTTATATCAAAAGGTAGAAAAAGCTCTTTATGGAAAATATTCATGAATATGATAAAAAAATCCCCAAACAACAATGACAGTGTGTGGCTTCTGAACATCTCAGGATTTTTGAAGATTGTTTTGTAGCTTACACATCCAAATCTAAGGAGTTCAGAGCAGTTCTAATCACACAGGAGGTAAAGCACTTCAAAATTCCTGTGCATACATTTGCCCATTGATGCTCATGTTAAGATTCTGATGGTTTTTGAAGGAGTGTAGCACTGCACTGAATGCCAGAGAACAAACACACAGGAACAGCACTGGGCTTTTCCTGTTGTGATGTTATGACCACTCAGATGTGATTATCTTATTATCTTCCTACACCCAACAGGAATTGTCAGATTTATCTGTTGTCAGATCCAGTTTTCAGCAAGAGGGAAACTCTTTGTTTACCTCTAGAGAGGAACTGAAATTATGGTAGCACAATGCAAGAGGGACATAGTCATTTGGGAGAATAAAAGGAGAGGGGATGTGGCTGCACTTGCTCTGGCCAACAACAAGCTCAGTGGTGGCTCGAATTGCAGTGTAAACAAAAAACAAAGAGGAAACATCAAGGCCAGGATTCACCTTGTAAAGAGAAATATCTCTATTTAAAGGCCAATGTGTAGATATTTGCATGCAAATTAGACATCTTGGCTCTTCTTAGAGACAGTGGGGATATCCCTGGGGATGGCTCAGTTGCCAGCACACACATGGTCACTGCCAGGTTCAAGCCAGGCTTGTTGTGCCTGGTGTCCTGTTCTGCTGCAGCGGCCAGGGCTGCTGTAGGGCTCCTCTGAGCTCTTCCTGTGCAGCTGGTGTGGAGAATGAGCAAAATGTCACTGCCCAGGCCCAGGCAAGAGGGCCAAACCTGTTATCCCTGCAGTCAGTCAGTCTGAGACTGCAGGCAGTGTGGTGCTGGAGTGTCTGTGAGCAGGGCTGTGCTCTGGCCTCCAGTGTGGGCAGACACAGCCCATCCAGCACACAGTAATAAGGACATCTTCATGTGCTGAGTCTGGACCTGTCCTTGAAGACCATTTTCAGGTGCCCACACACATGTACCTCCTGCTCTTTAAAGTACTTTGGAGAGCCTTGGGATCCCATGTAATGCAATCAGTGGGAAACTTCTGACTCCCTGGTCCAGCAGTCACAGGCCAAACAAGAAACCACAGAGCAATGTGACCAATGACCTGAACACCCTGCAAATAAGGAAAGGTGTTTGAAGAAGTTCTGTGTTGCATTAAATCTTTGGCAGGTCATGCTATAAACCTGTTTTCCGTTTAGCAATGTATTTTTCTTCCTGGGCCCCATGTTTTGTTACTAATCTCTATTTCTTCTCTTTGCAGGATCTGCAGACCTCCTCACATCCCAGACCCATTCTCACCCTGTTTTGCATCAGTCTCCCTCAGAGCCTAATTGAGCTCCCTCAAAATGAATTTCAGAAGAATTTTCCTTGTGAAAGTGGTACACCTTGTTCAGTGGATGCCCATCTGCACTACTGTAACAATGTGATTCAAGCCTCCTTCACCTCACAGGCACCCAGGACATATTGTCCTCTTCCTCTTCAACTTCAGACCTAAAGATTATTTGAAATGGCTGTTTTGTCTGTAATGTTTAATGAGATTACATGTTTATAGAGCATGCTGAGATCCTCAAATGACATTTTGTAATGAAAATTAAGATATTTTCTTTAAAGAAAATGAAGGAGAAATACAAATGCTACAATGATTACAGTGATATGTTCTGAATCACATGCTGTCCTAGAGAAAAACAGTACAGTTTTTTCCCAAAAATTCAATTTTTTGTAACCTCGACACTGAAACAAAATAAATAACATGTTGTAGACAAGCTGTATATAAGACAAAAGGAAACCATCTTGTACCAAACCAGGTTTGGGCCAGGAGAGATTATCCTTGGCAGATGAACACTCTAGAAATAGAAACAGGATCTCCTAACTTGAACTGTGATAGGAACGTTTGAGATGCCTATTGCCACTTATTTTTCATAAGAAAACACATTCATCAGGAGGTTTGTCATGAAAATAATCCTTGAATAACATGGAAAAATAAAAAGAGAGAGAGAATTAAACCACACATTCCAATTTCCCATACTACTGGTTGTTATCCTTTCTCCAGTATTCCTTGGCTACAAATCCCTTTTATCAGGCCACCCAACCTCCTGTGTTGAATTGTAAATGTTGTGGAGAGTGACTTTGTAAGAGGTGAGCTGAAGAAAAAGCCCTGCACTAAGAAAAAAGTTAGTGTTCTACATAACTGAAAATACTGCATAGCTGCTATTCATATTCAAATAAGGAAAGTAATTTCTTTTCAGAAGCAAAACTTGGACAATCTGCAAGTTTAGGACCAGTGACAGAATTGTATGGAACATGAAAGTGATTTCCAGCTGACAAATGAAAAACCATGATACACAGTAAAAGCAGAATTTCAATCACTGGTTGTATAATTAGGAAGAAACCTCATCAATTCAAGGTTAAACTGTCTTCTGAAACATCAGTATGGCTTTTGACCCTTCTGTTCCAACTTTTAAGGATGTCTTTTCAGAGAAGCTGTTGATTTCCTTATTGCAGGACCTTATTTAAAATTAAAAGCAAGTACCAAAAAAAGTAATTAAATGCACTAAACACTGGAGCAAATCAATTTGCTGTACAAACTACATTTGCTGTACAAAGAAAACATTCCAGCAAGTGAATGCTCTTTTCTCCAGCTTTCTAATCTGAAGTTTTGTTCAAGCTAAACTAAGACCTATTTTGATACAGAAACCAAAATAAGTGTTAGTGGAATCTGTACTTCATGAAATGTGTTATAAATTAGTTGCAATGCCTTTCCCAACTGCTAATTTGAAGGCAATTTGCACAATGCAGTGAACATTCTACACTGTGAAAATATAGTTGGGTAAAGACAGAGGCAACAGCTGTGACATTTTGTGCATGTCTAGATTGTTGGGATTCCTTAAAACAGCCCTTAACAAAATGGTGCTGCTGCTGCCATCATCCTTCTATGACATCCATAGTGCTGAAAGCCAGGCTACATTCTTCACTTTCCTTTTAAAGGTATTGGATAAAATCTTGGCTCCAGTAAGGTCAATTCAGAATGAAAATTAACATGGACCTAAAACGGGCCCAAGTTTCTCTCATGAGCAGAAAGTAAGTCCTGTTTTACTTGAACACCCATATTTGAGTCTGTCATTTTCTTAGTTACCTCCCAAAATGCAAATACACTGGGCATTTTATCAAAGCACCCTGAGCTACTTCGTTTTGTTGGGTTTTTTTTAACATTTGAAGCAGAAAAGGTTATTGATCCATCTTATGCCAAATGCTTTGTATGTATGTACTCACATGATGGCAGTGTTTTCTGCATTTTTGGTACTGCTTTAACAAAAATATTATGACACTTTTTTATATTAAATGTAAACCAAAAAATACGTTTATTTACAGCACTACACTAAGTTATAATTTATAGAGATTTTGTGGGTAAGGAAATCTACCTTTCCCTTGGCTTGGGTTATTTTATAACTTTACATTCAAGTTATATGCATGAGATAATAGTTGGCATAGAATCACAATAACTGTATTAAATTATAAATATGTTCTCAATATTTTAGATTATATATGGAAAAATACTGAAACTGAGGACTGATTGTTTCAAATATTTATTAATTGAATATGGGTTATTTGTTGGAATCAGTTCCAAGTTCGTAATAGTGACCAAAAAGTTAATAATTCCTTTTTCTGTTTAGGAGATCTACTGGAAATCAGTCCACAGATTCAGTCCTCACTGTAGCACTAAACTTTCCCTCACCCTTTGCAAAGCTGCCATCAATATCCAGGCAGCTTCCACCAAGGCTTGATATGCCACTGGAAAAATCAAGGAAGGAGAAAGGAGAAGTTATTGAAGATGCTAAACTAAAATTTACAGTTTTTCTGTTTGTGTTGCAAAGTCTTTAAGGGAAGTTTTGCCTTTAAAGAGCAAGAAAATTTGTGGAGTTTTTTATTCATGTTTGGAAGAAACAGGCAGTATGATAAGGATTTGATTGTGAAATGCTTCTCAAAAGAAGGATATGGCTGTCTCCTGCGGGTAAGTGTGAGGCAAAAAGTACCTTAAGAAATTATTGCTGTAAAAATAAACTGAATGTTTAAAAGAAATTATTAGTCTGGTAGACTAATACACTCATCTCAAGACTTGTTATACAACTGTAAATTTGTAACATCTAAGTTTTTTTATTTAGATTAATTTTATGTAATACATTTTGCTTGGGTAGCAGGAAAAAAAAAAAAAAAAAAAGTCGTTTTGCCCAAAGTAAATATGCTCAATGGATGATACTTTCAGAAATAACATCTTGGAATTGCTCATACAGGGGGCATCCATTTTCTTGCATAAATGAAGCACAAAAAAAGTGACTGGTGTCATTTCTGTTATGTAAATATGACATTTAGCCAATTATGCTGCACTGGTTAGGTATCTGTGGCTAAATGAACACATTCAGAAAAAGAAAAAACATTTATGTGTTTGATGGCATCCTGCTTTTTGTCTCTGATTCAGTCTTTCTTCTGCCAAAACTGCTAGAGATAGCAATGGAATTTGGACTACATTCTGATTATAGCTATCAGGACAAATCTGAGCTGCATTCATTCCCTTCATTTTAATGGGTATTTTTCTAACCTAATCTTTCTGAAAAATCAAATTAAAAACCTGAATTTCTTGGAAACCAAATCAAGAGCAATTTGTTGTCAGAATATCATCAAAATGAATATTTGAAGTGGAACCTGATTGTGTAATGTGTGATTGTGAAAGTGTGTAATGGACAGATAAATGGGAAAGAAAAGCGGGTAGGAAAAGAACCATTGTTGGCAAAGCAGACACTAAGCCTGTAAGAAAAGTTACAAAGATATCCACCCTAGCTGAAATTACATCTTACTGGGGAAATAAATTATTCTGTCTATTTTTTTCCTTAAAAGTACAGTCCAAACTCCTCTTTTATTTTTCCCCCTTGAACTGTGTGAAAGGGAAAAGTAGTATCCCAATATGACATCTTTCCAATATTCAAATTTTGAGACAATTATTTGAGACTTAGCTTTTTTTTCTACTCCTTTTGACTCCTGGGTAAAACCACAGTTGACTATTGCTGAGTGTATGAAATCAGTGACACAGAGGAGTTATAGAAAAAAGGCACAGAACAGTCCTGCATGGGTCTCCAAGTTCACAATTTCCATGCATTTAGTATTTTGTAAAAATAAACGGAATGTTTAAAAGTAGGGACAGAGAACTTTGTCTCATTACAGTTCTTTCAGCTTAGTTACTGACCTGCAGTTAAATTCCACTGAGCTCCCTTGGAATGAAATAACTCTTTCCATCTCTAGGATAGGTTAAAAAAATAAGCACTGTGATTGCACTGGTAAATCAGGACTGTCTGTGGTCAGGATAATTTACATTTGAATCCATATTGGCTCTGTGGGAAAATCTGTAGGAATTATTTTTTGATTGCTTCTCAATCAGTTAACCCTTTCCCACAGTTTCATCCAAGAAGTGACACCATACTGAATAGTTATGTAAGACATTTGGCTTCTTTATTGCACTGGTAAATCACAGGTGTTCCTTATAAATGAGAAAAGGAAGTTAACAAAATATTTTGGATTGTTATTATCAGTGCAAGAACATGAAGTTAATCTTTTTCATGGCTTAGGTTGTTTCTGATGTTTCAATGACCTTACAAATTCCCTCTCCACAGTTTCGTGTGTCCTGGCAGGAAGCACAATGCCAGGCCTGCAGTTGTGACACTTGAGTTCACAGCTTTCCTTGCTGAAGTAAGTCAAAGTACATATAAATGTTTATGAACTGCCAAAGTACTTAAGAATAAAAATAACAGTATGCAGTAGGCAGGCAGCCATACTATAAACTTAACTTTGTTCCTTACTTTCTGCTCTCACTTTACATTCCTCTTTCCTTTGGCATCCTTGGCAGCATAGCATTTCTTTCTCTCTTTCTCTTGTTATATGCCAGACTATCTAAACACTGAAATCTATTCCAAGCCTATATTGGTAAGTCAAATTTTGAGACATACCACTCTAATAATGTTAACAGAGCACTGCAGTTCTTAGAACTTGCTAGAGGCTTTTACAGTTATGTGGTGATGTATCAAAATGATTCAACACAATGCCATGCTCTGATGTGCTCTGATGACCCTGGAGTGGGGACAGAAATATCTCTTTCAACAGGAGATTGTTTCCTGATGGGGCTGGCCATGCACAATACTTGTGGTTTTAATCCCTGTCTGACGCCAGGTAGATCAGGAACATAAAACTGACTCATGGACGGGTTTCTCTCAATAACTGTGTTCTTTGCTTCTACAGAAGTTAATTGTCTCTCCATTACATTAGTCCACTTATACCTGCCATATGTTGTTATTCATTATTTACAATTTCTAGAGTCATTATCAGACTATTAAAGCCATTTATTTTAAATCTAGATAATTTGAAAATATTGTATTATGACATTTCATAACTATGTGAGCAATCAAAGACTGCTCTGTTTGTTTGCTTGTTTATCTGGGCTTTGAAATAAACAGGAATTTGATTGAAATCATGTGGGCTTGCTGTTCTCTTGCATGAGAAGAATTTGTTCTAACAAATACTCAGCTGTAGTTATTGGCCGTCGAAGTATGCTTTGAAATACCCTGATTGCCAAAATAAAAGCAAGTAATGGAAATTCTTACAAAAGAAATTCTGATTCACTCTCAAATAAGGATCTTCTTTTGTAATGAAATTTCTTCAGAAAGAGAAGCACCACAAAATACGAAGTTTTTCTAAAATACAATTTTTTTTTTTTAAAACACTGTATATATTATATGAAATTGCTCTGATTGATTCAATACATTTTGGGCAGTTTGTGTCTTTCCAAGGAGAAAGACCTGAACTTCATAAAAAATGACTGAAAAGATCTCATAAAGAAACATACATCTGATTGTGCACATGGTCTGGTTGAACAAAATTATTGAAATAAACATAGACGGTAGATTTTCTGATAAACTACACAATGTCTTTTACAAAAAAAATCCTATATTGATGACTCCAGCAGAACATAAATGACATCTGAGACTATTTGTTTTGTCATTTAACACTCTTTTCTTTTGTGGAACTAGAGTTATTGTAAGTGCTGTGCTCAGTGTGGTTTAATTTGAAGGTGAGCCAGTGCTTTGTGTCTGAACTCCTTTAGCTTATGGTTGGTATTAATCTCTCATTTCTAGATGGTGTCAGTGACAGCACATAGCATCTGGGAAATGGCACATTTCTTGTAAGCCAGACTTCTAAAGGGAGAGTCTTGCTTCATTTGGAGAGGGCTGCCAGATGATCATCCTGAAT
Organism: Cisticola juncidis; assembly: GCA_013400215.1. Classification (NCBI taxonomy): domain Eukaryota; kingdom Metazoa; phylum Chordata; class Aves; order Passeriformes; family Cisticolidae; genus Cisticola; species Cisticola juncidis. The sequence goes on from VXBR01004370.1 coordinate 318,037, forward strand.
GGATAGGGACAGATTCCTGAAGGTCTCCATCAAGCATGACACACTAAAACCATGTGGATTTTCCAGCTCCTTGCCCTTGGACCATCCCAGATTAGAAATGAAACTATTTCAGATCCTATTTTATGGAAGTTAGTTTTCTCCCTCAGGGTCCTACCATCTTCACCAAGCGCTCTGAACTGAAGCTGGACATTGCACTACCAAGTTCTGAGAGCTGGGGCTTTTTATTAAGTGCAAAGACTAAAATGTGTATTTTCCTTAATTTTTTCAACAAGAGTGGGCTAGATTTCAGGCCTGGTATCATCCAGCAGTATCTGCTGTGTGGCACTGAGGCAGAAAGTGCATATGGCACAGGGAACAGAAATCATAATCTTCAAAATACATCCAGATGCTTGATATCTTTCAACCATAAATGGTAGTGTGTTAAGTGGACAGCACTTGCCCAATTACACATACCTAGCACAAGGAATATCTGTAGGAATTATTATTCTCTTTTCCTTTGTATACTGGATTCTTTATAGGCCTGCTGTGCTAAAAGTACTCCATAAGGCAGGGAAGGACATGGTCTCCCAGTGGCTAAAATGCCTCTTGATATTTAGTCTAGGTTTTTCTTTGCTCATTTTCATAAGTAACAAGAGTTTACTTTGACTCTAAAATATCAGAACACGAAAGGAAAATGGGGCAGACTGGGATCATAAAATGCTGATTGTTAGTGGTTTTTGTATCACTGACATGATTTGGACACAAGAGTCGGGTAAATGTGAAAAATATATCCCTTAAATAGCCATAGCCTTCTTTATTATCCAGGATTATTTTTAACTCCAGATTCAGGACTATTTTTCAAGCTAAATATTCAGATTCAAGCAAATATCTTTTACTGGACCTAAAATTATTTTCTGAATAGTGGCTATTGTTCTTGGATCATGGTTATGGACATTATCTTACTTTAAGACTTCACCTTGAATGGAAATAAAATCTAGCTCCAGAAACTGGAGCAGAATGGAATAGCTTAGGCAATAATGAGCATGAAGATGAAATGGTATTATCAGGGGAAGCACAGTTCAATCACAGTAAAGCCATCCCTTTCCACTCTATTTTATCATGTAATACATTTGTACTAAGAATAATGGAACTTTGGCCATTGTGTTAGTGACAAAAACACACTGTAAATAGGCTAGATATCCCTTTCCTTCTTCAGTTCCTCCCATAGCTCAGGCAGGGACCTTAACTCAAAACTGTTTCTTACTCATTTCTTGGTGGATTTGCTAACAGGCAACTTTACCATATAAGAGAGAAGGAGAGTGGCAAGTTTTTTTAGATTAAACTGGTAATATTTATGAAATTACAATGATCAAAAGTGAATACAGCTTTAATATTTTTGTATTTTTTTGAGAAAATTACTTGTCATATCTTCATCCTAAATAGCCTTTGGAAGAAGATATGAATTAATTCTGAAAAGTTAAAATAGAAGGGACAAGCATCTATTATAGTAGTTCAGTTCCATCTCTTGAGGACAAATATCTCTCCTTGCTGTCACAGAGCAGAGTACACAACAAGTAGCAGGAAATTCAGTATTTGTCAGAGACATGATTGTTGCAGACTTTGGGTTTGTACCAACTCTACCTTTCTTTGGTGAGTTGACAAAACAGCAGGAATCTCTAGTGACTGAGAGGAAAGCTTCCTCCCTTAATCTCCATCACACTGGACTGGGACCAAGACTCAGAACCTGGCAGAAAACCACTCAGAAAAGATCATTCTGTTCAGAGAAAAGAAGCCTTGTTTATTCCAGCTCCAAGCAGAAACAGACTCTGGCCAAGTCTCCAGGACATGCTATAAAGGGTTGCTTTAGCAGCAGCTGGAGTTTACATGGAGGAAATATAATGTGATACACCCTAAAATCAGAAAACTTCAGATCTTTGAGGACGTATGTTACAGATTGCAGACATCATACTTTTATGTATTGATGTGGTAAGCAGCATTTATTACCTGTGCTGTTATATAAAGCTGGACTTTTGAAAGGTTAACCATGTTATTTGATTTATATAAAGTAGTGTGAGTATCCAGTATAAGATGCTATATATAATGCAAACCTTAACCACACTGTGTGGGTCAGAAATACCAAGGTACTGGTGATACTCTCATTCCTGCAATGTCTTACACTGCAAGTGAACTACACCAGCAAAACAAGACCACAGACCCAGCAGACACTGTAGATCATCCAGGAATCAGTTACCAGCTGGTTGTACTTTCATTTTTTTTGCTGGATTCCTTAGTTTATTAATGATTCATCTACTCCAATCAACAAAACTTGACTGTGCATGGAACTGTTGGCAACAGCTTTAATGGACTTCAGTTATCTGAGCCAGTTAGCCAGAAGGGTTATTAAATGCTTGCAGACTACTTATCTATTCATAGGGGGAAAATATTTAACCTTTTCCCTTGCAAATGCAAATAAATCATGAAGATGAAGGATATACTACTATCTGTTTAAATGGCACTGCACAGGTTGTACACCCAATTCTCTATAGATCTTTCTTCTAATTACCCTGAATATTTCTGCAAACAAATGAATGGGTTAGGTGAAGAAATCACCTGAACCAATCCAAATATCATAAGAATTCATGTGGAATGAAACAACTGGAGAAAATAAAAATATGAAAAAAACATACATTTGAATTATTAACAATGACCACAAAAACAGTGACCATGAGATTGGCACTCCAAATCTGACCTGTTAAGGAAATGATATAAATAACACCAGCACTAGGTCTAGAAATTATTTTTTAGTTCCAAAAAATCCATTTATCTCTGTAAATCAGGTGTGCCACGTGGTACTCAGTTTACTTGTCCATACCTGAATTAACTCAAACTGCTGATCTTGAATTCAAGATAAGACATAAAGACTGATTTAAAACATATCAAATTTTGCTTCAGCAGGGTTTTTTTAAAGATTTGCTTTGAAAGAATACACAAGTGATTTTTAATCAATACTTGACACAACAGCTTTATTATCAGGTGTAGAGGTATAATTGCAAAATGCAGCATTTTCAGCTCTGACAGCTGTTTTTGCCTTAATGACAGTGTTCAAAGTGTGTGAAAACTAAAATTCATAAAAGCTGTACTCATACCCTGCAAGTGTAGATCAATTTTCAGCCTATTTTTCTTTTTTGTTTATTATTTGTAATGGCTGAGAAACTTCTATAAATAAAGGAACAACTAGGAAATATGTCCTTTAATAAGCTACACTTTAAATGACAGCATCTGTTACAAGAGACTGAGAGGAAAGCAACTTCTATTTTCCATAATTAACATATGTAACAGGAATGTAGTTTGTTTAGCTAGTCTTAATGCAGGATACTGAGAGGTATTATTCAGTTTACAGTAGTCTCATGGAGCAGAAAGTTTTTATCTATTCAGAGAACTCCTACTGGGAAAAAGGATTATTCAAATATTATTTAAGCTTTACTTTGAAGATTTAGATGAGAATAAAATACACATTTTACAGGTGCCTGTGCTGACTAAATTAGGACCAATAAGTTTTATTTTATTTTCATTAACACACTCCTACCATTGCTATAGTGTCAGACTGGCTTTCTGACTTCTTTCCTCATTTTCCCCATCTGCAATTTATTTGCCTGGTGCTCACAGATGAAACTGGCAGTGGCCAGGAAGAAAATTCATTCCTGGGCTAGAATTGCAAGGTTCCACTCAGACCACCAAAGCACCAAAATGGAAGTGACAAGGTCTTTTTGTTCCACACTCAAAGCACTGCTTCATGCCGAGGAAAAATGGCAGGAGAGAGACCTGTGACAACACCAGCAAATAAACAGCAGAAATAACATAAATCGAAGGAGGAGGGGAGTTATGCAAGGTCAGCCACAAGCATTTGAACAGAAAGAGTGAAGGACTTGAGTCACTGAGCTCCTTTTGAGCAATTCATTGGAATGATTCAGGATGAGCTTTTGCTTCCTGCATCCATTCCCTGAACACCGATCCCAGGGCATCTCAGGCCTCATTAGCACACAGAGACTGCATTTGCTTAGTCACAGTGGGACTGGTCGGATTATAAACTTTAGGCACAGAGGGAAACTCTCCCTCCATTGTGTGATCCCAGTCATGTCTCAAGGACTGGGCCAGAGACTGATGAGAGCAGTGAAGTCATCAGTCTTTCCTTATGTGGAGGGACAGCTGTGTGGGGAAAAATGTTCAATTTTAATGTAGTTATTTAAGAAAAATGTCACTTTATATGACAAAAAGTGACAGAATTCACTCCACAATAATATCAGTCCCTGGCTTCATTTCTTTGCCTTCGCTATTTTTTTAGTTATTATTTTATGAAAAAGATCTAGTCACTGAAAAGCATGGAAAGAATTGTACTCTCACTGTGTTGCAATATTAATTTCTTCTGGTTTGTGTTTAATCCACTAAAGACATTTCAAAGTACAAAATTTCATGCATTCAACATGAAGTAACTCTAAACAGAAAGATCAATGACTGTTATTACTCTTCATTTAAAACTCAATTCTTATTTTCATTCATGAAGTGAACAAGAGGAATACAGAACATACCACAAGTTATTTTTCTGTTTCAAAAATTTTTGCCTAAATATTTGATGCAATAAATGATGGTTTTAACATTTTTACTGGGCCTGAGACAATAATAAAAGAATGAAAAGGCCTTAGGTCATCCAGTCAAGTATCTAAGACTGATTGCTCTTTGCTGTATATATTGGATGTATAAGGGGAAAGGGAAAGAGCAGAAAGATTCAAACAAAAGCAACATAACAATATCAGCCAGGGAGGATTGTGTTTTTCAAGGACATTGAAAAAGACATTAAATATCATATACCCAATCTGTAAAAAGAGTTTACATACCTTTCTTTACAATGAAATGAAAAGCTCTAATTAAAGATACTATATAGTAGGAAATGAGAAAGCAGGTAAATAAAAAGTTGTGTTTTGGTAAAATGGAGGTTGACCAGATGATTGATGGCAAGAACAAAACAATTTCCCTGTATTATTGACCTCCTGCATTGCATTCTGAGTTTACCTTTTTTTTTCTATCGAGTAAATTAATTTTGTGCAGTGTTTTCTTGAAATTCAAACAAAATGAAACAAACAAAACAAAATTATATCTTCCATTTAGTAAGCTTCCTACAATACCAATAAAAAGGAGGTTGGATTTACAAAGAGAACTGCATATATAATAAGCATGTATAATAAATTTGAGGATTTAAACATCAATATAAATTTTAATCTTTTTTTTTTCTCATTAGCAATTAGGAAAAAATATATTTTAACAGACCAAAAATCAACTTCTTTTGAGCATAGGTTATTATGTCAGCTTCCAAACTACACTCCTACTTTGCTGTATGCCTAGTGATAGGTCCAATTGAGGACCTCAGGTTCTCTCTGCTCACTTGACTTGGTATCTGATGACATCTGGGGCATTGACTTCTAAAAGATTGTAATTTTCCATACAGTTCACACTTTTCATGTTATTGTTCCAAATTCTCTCTTTAAATGTAGGTGAAATATTTCAGCAGGAGACATCTGAATGACTCAAGCAAGCACTTTTTTGAATCTTCCCTCATTAAATAATTGAGTTGTACCACTAACTTTCTAAATTCATATTTGGAGGCAAGTATTTCCTCTACAGAAGTTATCTTGAACTAAATATGCAATAGCTTAATGTTTTGAATCCTTTAGAAAAGCCCCTTCTTGAAGAAAGCAAGAGCTCTGCAGAGACCTACACACTTCAAAGCTTTTGTCAGATCATGTTGGAAGTGTTATGATATCACACAAAAAAAAAGGTAGACCTGATAATTTCACAGTTCAACTCAGGGTTTCTGAGAGAGATTATAATTAAATCTACACATTTCCCAAAAAACCCTAGTTTTCATGTTTCCATTTTACAGCATTTTCCACTAGTGAAACCTTGTTTCCTCAGTAGGTGAACCAGAAAACAGAGTTCTTTTTCTCTTGCAAATGAAAATACACAGATGGGGGAAATCCACAGTTGCTGTGTGCTCACCCGGTGTTTGAAATATGAGGAAGTTGGTAACAGAAGCCTCGAGCTTCCATCAAAGCAGCCAAGGTAACAGATCCACCAACTGTGTTGATACTAAAATGGCTGAAACACCATAATTCTTTTTACAGGTCTCATGGCTTGATGTCTACCAAAAGTAAACATCAAATCTGTCTTGAGCAGGTTACCTCAGCAACCTCCTCGTAAAAGAGGAGCCTTTAGATTGTCCTCTAATGTTTGCAGAACTTGAGAACATGTAACAGAATTCCCTGTTGTCTAACAACTCACCTCCACCAATACTCCAATTTCTTCAAGAATTTTTAAAAGACTTTTTCTCCTCAGATGCTGAATGTGCCCATTGAGTTTGAAGGACTGACCTATTCCCCCCTGGCCATTTTAGGTGTAAGAAAACTTCTGTAGGCCAAAACTATAAAAGGATCTGGAGCTCAGTAACAGTTAAATTTCTTTTGCAAACAAGACTTTTGTTTGAAGATATTGGGCAAGACCTGTTGGAATTTTTCTTTCCAGTGTATGTCAAATTCAATTTATTGGAAACAAAAAATGAAAGTGATAGAAAACAATAGAGTTGTTTTTTTTTCTTGGCTCATAGGTGTGTATCTATATACACCCCCCATATATAGTGAATAAAAGGCACAATATTGATAGTGGGACATTCTGTCATCAGTGGGAGGGACCCCATGCTAGAACAAGGGAGGGATTCCTCTCCCTGAGCAGCAGCAGAAACAACTCATGATGGACTGGACTGGAACACTCATTCCCTATCTCCCAGTGCTGCTGGTGGGGAAGAGGCAGATCTTGGAAAGGCAGGAGGGGTAGGAGGAGGTTGTTTTTAAGATTTATTTTACTTCTCATTATCCTGCTCTGTTTTTTTTAAATAATAAATTCAATTAATATTCCTTACTGAGTCTGTTTTGCCCATGACAGTATCTGGAGAGAGATCTCTCCTGGTCCTTATCTCAACCCATGAACTCTTTGCTATATTTTCTCTCCCCTGTCCACTTGTGGAGGGAGTGTTGGTGGGGTTTCAGTGGGGCCTGGCATCCATCCAGAGTCAATCCACTACAGGAGGTGAAGAGATTAAGTGGCTGTATGGGTACTCACCTTTTTTGTTGGGGCCATTAGCCACAACTTTTAAGTTGTTTTGGGTTTTTTTCATTTATTTAATATCACTTTTCTATCTTCATTTCTACCAACCAGCTTCCTTTAACTCCCATATCATTAAATAACATTCTCATTGGATGCAGACATTAAAACATTATTAGATCTTATCAAAACTACTTCAAAATTTACCAATCCCGACTTTGAACTATTCTGTTTGTTTTCTGGCTCTCATTTACTATTAAAGAAACATTTGTCACTGTTTCTTTTTCCTCTGTAATGAATCGTTTCGATGCACTTCCTGATCTCTCACGTGTAACATTCCTTCTTCACTCCTAATATCCTCCTTGAGATGATTCATGGAGTTATGCCTGGAGCCCTCCTCTCCACTCTGTTCACCCTCCTTGTGGTGATAACTCCAAATGTTTTGGGCATGTTTGCTTTAGAGAAATTGCAAACTCTTTCCATACCTAAATCTTTAAGTGACTTTGCCCAGTTTATTTACCTTACTGCCTTCCTAGGTGATTAGAAATTTTACCTTGCCTGATAATTTTATCAGATTTTTTATTATTATTTTTTCCCTTACAATTTGTTTTGAATTACCTCTGAAATAACTTATTAATAAATGACTGACTATAAGCAATTATAAAGCGAAATCAGTTAATCTTTTACATTATGTTTACATTATGTCGTTATTTTGAAAGACTATGAGGTTTTATGGAGAAAAAATACAAGCAAAGAATTACTTGATGAAGAAATGTCAACTGCAAAATTAAAAAGTACTTAAGAATACTGTATCAGTAGCAATTTCTTTGCCAACCCAATTATTGAATTAATGTCAATTCCCTGTATTACTATTTATAAATTGTATTGAAGAGTGTTTCACTACTCAGGTAATACAAGTAGTCAAAACAATATTCTCTCTTTCTCAAACGAATCTACCTAATATAATAATTCAAATGCAATAAACCAAATGTCCTGTTCAACAATGTGCAATTTTACTTGTGTTTTTCTTTTTTATTTCATATATCATTTTTCTCTCTCTTCCTACACTTAGAGAAATAAAATGTATAGAATGATTGGAAAAGGCCATCAATGTTAGAAAAGTGTTACCCTTTACGTAAGAACAGAAGTTGTAAGAAATTTTACAGGAAGCCAAAAAGAATGGAATTAATTAGGTATTTTCTTTTGATAAAGTGACAACAGAGGTTTCATTTCAAGGAACTATAGTCTGTTTTATTAAGGAAGTTTTTAGAGTGGTAAAGAGCAACAAACCTGCATTTGATCTCTTCATGTAATCAGCTGAATTTCAATACTTATGATACCAAATGTAATTTTCTATCCAATGTTTGTAGACTTTAACTGTCTGATTTTTTAATATCTGCCCAGAGTTAGCTTAGTGCAATGCAGCCTTTGACAGAAAGGAGGACTGGTGCATGTCATAGTCTATTTTCAGTGTATTTATATAATCTGTGGTAGAATTAATGAAAGATAATGAATATATTAACTAGAATTTCTATTATACTTGTGGAAAACAATAATTTAATTACTGTAAATTATAAGTATTTAATATAGTAACTGTTGTCCTGCTTGAATTGTCTATATCATTTAAACACATCTTGGCCACAGGAAAATAAGCAGTACCCTCCATCTGTAAAAAATAAAAGAGATGAATCCATCACAGCCCAAATATGTTTAACATGGAGCTTGGCAGTAATTTATATGAAAATTCAATGTCTGAATTTAAACAAGTATTCACTGAAATTTAACAGATACAGTTTTCCAAAAGAATCATCAGAGCTCTGTAAATCATACATGTTTTCAATAAAAATTTGGAATGCAATTATTCTACAATAAGTATCCTCTTGAATTTAGTTATATTTAAAAACAGTTGCTACATAATTTCTACACATGAAACCAAATGGCCAATATAAATGTACTGGCCAAAGGTGAATGGTTATGAAGGAAAGATATACACTATATATATATAGACCAGTTCATATTTATATAGATATAATTCCTCCACATACAGATATATATAGGCTAAGTATTTCCTTCATGCTTTCACATTTTCATCTTTATATATATTTTCTTTTTCATACATGCATATACTTAGACCACACAGTGTTTCAATCAAATTTTCAAAAGCAAATGCATTTGAAAAAAATTGCTACATTAATTTGCCTTTAAAATTCAGATTTAATTATCTTTTAAGATGTAATATATCTAATAGATTTCACATCAAGACTAGTACTTTAAAAACACAATATAAAATTATTTCCCTATGGACTGCAGAAGTTTATGTATAAGGTGAAGCCATTTGCACTTAAATAAATGTAAATGTCTTTTTTTTTGACCATAGTTTCCCTACAATCTCTGTCTAAAATAAATAATTTTAGGTTGTTTCAGTGAAGCCATCTTAGTATTCAGCAGATGATTTCCACAAATGGCCCACTGTGCTCCATTGACTAGAAAAGTAGCTTATAGTTATAAGTTCAGAAGTAAATGGGTGCATTACAAGCCCATAACTTAGACTCCAAACTCCTACAGTCAGGAAATCATATATTTGCTGTGTCTCTGTCTGCATTGCTAATAGAATTTTACAGAGTAGTCACAAAAATATTAAATTTTTGAGTTCTACAAGAAAAAAAATCTCGGCACAAAAATATATATCAATCTATCTCTGAAACACCTACACTGAAAACCAGTGTAGCTTACATTCAGTTAGACTATTTTTTATAACTGAAAAGTTTTTATTCTTAAGGTGAATTTATAGCAAATTGCTATGCACTAAATTGCAAAATAAACATCATTGATTTTGAAATAATTGGGAAAATAAAACCCACAGCTTTATTAATCTTATTAATTTTGTCAAAAGTATTTTTATCATGAGAATAAGTCTTGGTGACTTTATAAAATGTATTTTTACTTAAGAAAAGCATCCTATAAAAATTTTGGCCTGTGCTTTCTCCAGACTAAAATACTCTTTATTATTAAGGGAATATAGGTTAGATCCCATTTTCGATTACTAGGAATCTATTTATGATATTTCAGAAATTTCTCAATCCAATACTGCAACTTTGATTTTATTAAATTTTTGTTCTATGTGTTGTATGCTGAGCACTGCTGTGTTTCAGTCTTGAGATGAAACTTTATTGTAACAGTCCCTGACATTCCACGCTATGAGGTGGCAGCGTTTGCCCACTGGAAAACACTGGGAGTTGGCTCCATGGGGAATATTTATGCAGCCACAGTGGGTTTGAAGTCTAGATGCACTACCCTGGCTGAGATACAATAATTTCCCTGAAGTGAACCCCAGCCATAAATCTGATAGGCATGCCAGTATCTTCTTACTCATCTCACATTCCCAGCAGGATCTGCTGAGTTTTTCTGGCTCTACAGTTTCTGTCTGGCATGAAGTATGCCGGGAAAGGCACAAAGAATGTGAGAGCTGAATGGGATCTGACTGAATGAAGCTTAGAAGCCACTTGTTGCCAGCACTCTTCTTAAAAAAGGGAAGAAAAAAATAACCCCATACGTTAATGTCTAAATTGAAGATAAATTGAGCCCTAAAACTTGGGGGAATGTTACAGGAGGACCAAGATAGGAATGAGGTCAAGGGTGAAAAAAAAAGCTCAAAGGAATAAATAAACCCCTTGTTCAAGAAGAAAGGGTTCTGATTGTTTACCCACACAAAATCCAAAGTGAGTTTTCCTCAATTTTTACCCGTTTTTCATTGCTCAACTGCTCACTTTTGTGGAAAAAACAAAAACAAATACAAAAACAAAACCTTAGAGAAACAACTCAATGTGATATTCTTTTGCCCTTTTAACCATTGGGAGTTTTCCTCTAAGAAAAAGCATATTAGATCAAGCAAGTTTGTAAGTGTAGAACACAGAGTTCTTAAACAGTCAAATGCCCTAAAACCACTCCCATTTTACCACAAATGAGAACATTTAAAATCAGCAGAAAAATCTGTCAATTCTACAAGTGTCCATCTGAGTTCTGGGTTAGGGACAGCTAAATGTACTAGTCATATTGCAGATGCAGATTCTACAGAATATTTAAAGTGGATTGCAAGAAACTTTATTCTAAAGGTATAAGGCTTTGGCTTTATAAGGTAATTTCTTCAAAGATTACTACAGAAAATATTAATGGTCTGTTCTGTTTTTTTTAAATAGGTAGTACATAATTGAGCTCTGTGGCATGATGTTACACATTGTAACATGTGCATGTTTTCATAGAGAGCTGTCTGGAAGGGGGAAAATACCTGCTCAACTCTGTGAATTTATAAATATATTCTGTTTGGGAAAAAAAAATTCCTATTTTATTTCCACTCCTGATGTTTTTCTACAATTTTCCTTATGCTCAACATTGTTGAGTAACCCTTTTAGTTTCTTTCAAATTATTATGAAACTAAAGAGGTATGCAAAGGGTTACTGCCTGGTGCCCCTTGAAAGAATTCCCTCAGGTCTTGCCACACATTCAACAGTAATTTCATCTTAATGAGTTACCACTCATCAGCTGTGCAACAGGAGCTGACTGTGCATATTCTCCCCTCACCTGAGGTCTGAAATAAGGTGTGTTTAATCTAAATTATGCTCATTACTAGCTCTAGCTCAAGTTAATGGGTTTTGCTTTGCAATTTGGAAAGCCTATAGGCATAAAAAAATCAATGCATAAGATTATACAACAAAGATTCACTAAGTCTAGCAATTAAAGGTTTTATATAAACCCTACAACTGCACAAAAAGAAAAGTTTCCTTTATAAAGTTCATATTAACTTTTCTATCATGAATAACAATGCAAAATGCAACCATGGTTAATTTATTCAAGTTTCAATAAAATTGCATCCTGCAGTTCTAGGTGACTACTTTCTGGAGAAAAAAATAATAGGACACATAGTTCATTAAGATTCAAGGCAATATATTTGCTTCAAAATGGTTAAACATTGAAAGAGGCATATGCTAAAGTGAGCCACTTTAACTAAGTAAAATTTCTGTATGGTTGAAGGTTGTCTTTATCCTGGTAAAATGAAAAAGTGAATAAGAAATATGGTAAGGGGAAACTATACTTTAGTACTAAAAAGTAGTAATACAGTGGCTGAGAATCTTAATTTTCAAGAAATTGTGCAAAGCCAGTGTACTTTTCTTCTTTAAAAGTTCATATAGGATACATTTCTTTCTTTTATGGAGACACTATATCAAGGATGATAAAAAATGCCAAAGAAATTAACTATTTTTTTTGCTAAGGAATTAGAGCAGTGGGGTTGTCTAGGTGTATCAGATCTCAGGAAAGAGTGAGATGGTTTGCCAGGTTTCTAGGACTTTATGTCAATATAATTAATTTGTTTTACTAAATTCCATGGAAGCAAATTTTCATAAAGGAGGAATAAATGAGAACAGAATTATACGACTGTTTATGATTACTGAGTTCATATTTGTTTAAAAATAGATGGAAGAGATCATAAATACCAATATCTAATGTTTCTAGTGTTTACACTGATGACCTTGACAAAGCCCAAGATCCTTTAAAAAAAACCCAGATGAAATTAATAAATTTTGACTTCCAACACACTCAAAAGAGTTGTTTGTCATGTAAATGTAAGGGCTCCTAATAGAAATTTTAGACTCTGATAGATTATGTGTTTATCATTCAAATTAACTTTAGCTTGCATATCTATTAATTCAGATAGTTTAATGGTGATATCAGAATGACAAAGACCCTGGAAAAAAAACGAAGTATTATGTATTGTTTAATTCTTGTAGGGAATTGAGAGCATGATAAATTCCATTCCAATGTCTCTGTTTTAACAACTGTTGATAATGTAGATAAGAAATGTAATAATTTTGGGAAACTGGACAATGGAAAGGAGAAAGAATGAAAAGCAAAACACATTTTTGTTAGAATGCTTTAGCAGGTGTTTTTATTCAAATATGAGTTCATTTACATTCCCTTCAAAGAACTCAATCTGCTTTCCAACTTCAGTGCATGTTTTGGTGTCTTGTGGGTTAATGATACATTCTATTCAATTGACTTAAAATATACATAAAAGAAATAAGATGAATGAGGCTTCTTAGGCTGCAGCATTTTTGTGAATCAAAATTCTTCCCAGAGCAAGGTCTACTGACACAGGCAGAACTGTTCACTTGACCTGAAAATAGCAAGGCAGCACCTCTAAGGAAAAAAAAAAAAAANTAATTTCAGATTAGCCACTTATGCCAGATCTTTTCAGTCAGACTAAAATGTCAAGCCTGACTGTTTCTGACTACTTGTTGCATCTATGGTATGGGCTCTATGTAAAATATAGTTGTAAAAGCAAATTTTACCCAAATACACATGCTGGGGATTTTTTCCACCTCAGTTTGAATAGCCTGTGTTTCCTCTCCAATCCAGCTATCTTGTAGAATCTCCTAATCCCTCTGGATCTAGTCAAATATAAAATCTCTCCTTTACTGGTGATTTTCACTTTCATCCACTTCATTGTTCCCCTTGCACTCTTTTGCACTCTTGTCCTCTGGTTCTCTCATATGCTTCTCATGTTCTTGTTCTGAGCTTGAGGTCTTTGTCTCTGTGAGATGTGAAAGGAAGGACATCACTTTCCTCACTTCTGTTTCATTGTTCCAGACCATGTCAGGCACCTTGGTGCTTTCACATTATTCTCTACATGAGAATCATCTCGTCATTGGTTGTGTCTGGGTTCTTGTGCAGCCTCCAAATTCTGTTTAACACAACGGGTTATTAAGATTATACTTTTGACCATCTGATGAACCTCAAAGGACCCTTGAAGTTTAGGGAAAAAGTTCAATATGAAATCATGGTATACACAAGTGAGACAAATAGGTTATGTATTTATGATCTATAAAACATTAATAAAAATAATTGTGATGATATTCTAATTCTTTCAGTTACTAGGCTTACAGATAGATTTTTTCAGGTAGTATTTGATTAATCCTCATCCTAAAGCATCAGAAAATGCTTCTTTTAAAACCTAATATACCTGTTCATAATAATTTAGAGCTGAACATGTGACAAAAATGATCAGGTCATCAGTGTAACATTGAAGAGTGAATGTCTATGGAAAAATGAGTCATGTTTTGTTTCACAATCTGAGGATTTGAGCAAATTTTCAGCTGCAACACCATATTCTCCCTCCAGTTTTATACCTTCCTGCTTTAAAGTAGAGGCAGAAACTGAAGAGAGAAAGGTACTCCCAGAAGGCTTGGTTTGACAGGGTCTTTAATACTATTGTTATTGTACAAGTCAGAAAGAAATCAAAGCAGCTCTCATGGCTTCCAGGACTGACACTTAGGAAATAGCTAAAAAAACTTTCTCTGTAGTTCCTGAGGCAATAAATACAGAGCCTCATAATGCAGATTTTACAGAGCAGTTGTCTGAGTAGCAGTATGCTGGGGTTTTGACTTTATAGCAGGATAGGGATCACTTTACTTTTCAGTAGTTTCAGACAGCCATATGGCTAAACCATGCATGAATAAAAAAAAAAAAAATCCACATTTGGAGTCTTTTTAAATTATTTAGTTCAAGAGGAGTAAAGGGTAAGTCATCACCTATTCCTCACTCAAGAGTTCTAGTACTGTTGTATTAAAGCAGCAGGTCACACAGCTATAATATTGGAGATTAATACTCTTCTTACTTAAAGGGAAGTTTTATTCATTTATCTTCCACTATACAGGAAAAAAACTTCAGCCTCTATATGATAGGCTATCTCAGAAAAAGGCAGGATGCTACTTCATATGTGAATATCTTAAACACTAAGCAAAGGAATCAGCTTTCAGATCCTGGCTTAAAATATGAAAGCAGTTAATTTACATGCATATATTAAAGAAAGACATGCTATACTTTATTGCTATTGACACCCAGCACATTTTTGGGATGCAAATGGAATGCTGGATTCAGAGCAGGGATCTGAATCAAACTGTCAATAGTTGTCCAAGTATGCAATGCAACATTGTCAAGAAGGATTCATTGCATTTTCACAGAGTCTGCAAAATGTCTGTGAAATGTCTTCTTTCAGTTCTAGTTCTCCATACTATCTGCAAGTGGGCTGTTTGGGAAACACAAAAAGGCAATTGCAGACCCACTAACTTTGTGAATAAAATGAAATAATCTAGTTTAATTTTGACTGTTTTTTTCATTGAAAGGTTACTTGTTATTTTTTATCTTTTTTTTCTTTCTTTTTTCCCCTTCCTGGAGGAAAGAATCATTTAAACAAGATAAATATTTGGGGTATTGTTTTATTATCCTGATTTCTTTTGATCCATTTTTCAGCTCGGTGGTTGGAAACTGTTTTAAAGAGGATATGGAATTAACAAGATAGTGTGAATTAAAATCATCATAGTGCCATTGGCACGTAGATCAACCTTCTGTCCCAAGAAGTCAATTAGAAATGTATTGTGTAAAGCATTCTTTGCATTTTAGGTGTCCATGCACTATGTGAAAAACCCTGTATTTCCTACACTAATCCTGTGTTTTATAAGGTAAGTAAACCTAAACTAGATTTACTGTAGCATGTGTTTTTATTTATCTGTAAAGGTATCTGCAGGGAAATGGAAAGCAGAATTATAGTATGTGCCTTGGAAACATTCTTTGTCCTCTCATGAAACCCAGAGAGGTAGATTTTTTGTACCTCAATTCCCAGGGGTGACTGCAAAATCCACTTTCAGAAAAGTATCATGCTTATTCCAGAACTTCCTTGCAATAACATATTTTTCAAGTTGTCCTGTGCAGGATGAGCAAAACTTATTTACTGGCTAGACATCTGTGAATGCAGGTGCTGAGGATGAAAAATAACTTCTCAAGATGAACAGCATGCAAGTGTAAACACAGCATGAGATGACACCTGGCACTGAGTTGTGGTGCTTTGCAGGTGGACACTGAGCAATTATGGTTTGAAATAAGCGTTGTAAATAGGCATTGCAGTATACAAACATGCAGAACAAGCAGTGCAGCACGTTGATTTTTGTATGTATAGGCATGAAGGATTTCCTTTCAGTCTTCTCATAGAATCCTGGAATGGTTCAGTTTGGAAGGCACCTAAAATATCATTTTGAAAGACCATTTTTCACTAGACCAGGCTACTCAGAGTCCCATCCAAACTGACCCTGAATGTTTCCAGGGGACACCTATCACCCCTCTGGACAACTTATTCCAGTGTTCCACCACCTCAACATTAAAAAAATCCTTATATTTAGTCTAAATCATTACTTTTTTATTTTAAAAGCATCACCCCTTGTGCTAAAACAACAGACTCTTCTGAAGAGGTTATCCTCACCTTTCTTGTAAACCCTGTGTAAGTACTGAAAAGCAGCAATTAGATCTCCTGCCACCTAACAATTAATATGCTGTCCCATATCATTAAAATATTTGTCAAGAAAGGGTGGACTATTCTTCATATGCATATTAACTCTGATTTTGCTTTGGCCTATCACAATCTCAGCCATAGCATACATAGGTGAAACATGGTACTACCTGAAATTCAGTGTTCTGAACTAGTTCATGCATCTTTTAAAAATAATGTACTCTAATTCAGCTGATTAACTAACCATCAGGTAAATATATTCAAATTAACTTTACATTGCAGTTGAGCCCAATTTGTCAGCTAAGAACTGGATTAACAGTTTAATCCATACCTGGATTAATTTATATTTCTAGCTCCTTTAATGTGCTAGTCAGGAAATGGAGAATGCTCAAGGAGCATTAAAAGAAAACGCAGCAATCCTATTACAGAGAATATGCTGCTAGATGGATTGAACACTACAGTTTTTCTCCATTTCCCAATGGGAATAGCATAAATCAGATTAGGTGAAGAAATCACTCAAATTTATATAAAAGCAATTTCCACATAATTTTTGTGGAAACATCTTTCCAGATGTGCATCCTTCTCAAGCATTAATGCTAATGAATTTTTCAAGACAGCATTTTAAACTTGTGTTTTCTCACTTCTCATACACTGGACTTTCCCCATTGACTTAAGAAAGTCATTAAACCTAGTGCAGTGCCAAATGGTTTACCTTATAAATTCTAAAGAGTTACCTTCACAATCAGCTAATGAGCAGCCACTTCAGAGATACAGTATTTTTTTTTTTAAAGCCTCTTACTCCTCAAAAATTGTGCAGTACAAAGAGAGCTAAATCACTAATTATTTCTTTGTGTACACTGTTCCTTAAGGACAAAATTTCTTTTTTCATCATTTTAAGCACAGAATAAGAGCAGTTCCCTCTTAAAGTCTAAAATTATTAAATAAGAAATACTACATCAATTTATGGAATAAGAAAAAGATCAGAATTGGAGAAAATGAGGACCATCAGATCACTGCTTTAATTTATTTATTGTATTAATAAGACTGTAATTTATGGATGCAAATCCTTTGGAAGGAGACACCCAGTGGCATCTGAGGTATTTTCAGCTTGATGAATTTGAGTATGTCAGAATGCAAAGTGAAGGGAGATGCTACTTTTCTAGTTCCATTTTGACTCTCAAGCCTACATCAACTTTCTTATAATTAGTTGAAGATACACAATTACCAAAAAGACCACCAGCTATGCTTTCACAGTCCCTAAAACATACTCATATATAAACCAACCACAATAAATTTTGTGGAAGCTGTAGAAGGTACCTTTAATAACAGTCAAAGAAGTGTAGCAATTGCAATCACTGTGTTTAGACAGAAAATACTGTTTGTGCCATTGTATGTTTGTGTTAAAAGAACCTGTGTGAAAGTACCAAAGTCTCATAAATGTGTCTTCTTTGCATTTTTGATACCTATTCAGATCTCTGGCAACCCATGGATTTTCAGGTATTAAGCTTGGCTTTTATGATCTGCATTTGATTAGAAAGTCAAAAGTTTTGGAGGTTTTCAGATGTGGATTTTGAAGACACTCAGTCCTATCTGACACTGCCCCTTAGGCTGTTCTCTAATCCCACACAGTGACTCTCAAATTGTAGATAGGTGTTTTTATCATAACAGATACATCATTAACAAATCACTAGATACAATAAAGCCATAATGGAATAGATTTCAGATGATTGCACAGATGGATTTTTTTATTTGTATTTCATTCTATGAGTACCTAAAACAAGAACTGACCACTTTGAATTATCTGACCACTTTTTGCTGTCTCAAGCCTTTCCAGGGAGAGAGAGAACAGTGAATAAATAGACAGAGAAGAAATATTAATAGAGAATCATCACTTTTGAGAATTTACTGGCAGCATTTTCTTTTGGACATTAGTTAAGTCCAGCAGTTTTGCATTGCTGTTGCAATCACATCCATTTCCACATCTCCAGATGGAGCTGCCTCCCTCCGCCCGTTGCTGTGGAGCTCTGCCTGTTTTACTCCATTGTTTGCAAAAGAGAAATAAGGCCCAGGAGTTTTGAAAATCTTCAATAAACTTCTGACACAAAGGAAAGTGCTTTCTTACCTCTATAAGAGGTTGTATTTTGACAGAAAGTAAAACACATTTCCAGCAAGTAAACATGTATTTTGGCAAGTCTGAATAGGGGAGTCTAAACATGAAGTACTCACAAACCAGCCAAATCCCAACTTGTAATGTTCAAATTGTCTAAAGAATATTTATGTCTAATTACATAGTCCATTTTTAAATAAAACAGGCCATTACTTCCATTATGATTCATTTTACACATATTTATGTCGATATCAGGTAAAAATGGCAAGTTACATTAGTTTTCTTACGTCTGCGAAACTTGGTGCATCTTTTATGAGTGTTGCTTTCTCAGCCTCCAAGAGTTAAGAAGAAACTTCAGGCATTGAGGATTGCCATGTCCATTGCACTCAGGCTCTGAAAAGTATCTCACATTCTTTCTGCAGCTATTCTCAGACTGGTCTGTTCCCTGGTTTAAAACCTGGTTGTTTCTAGCTAGATTAATCTGTCAGAAAACATCCTGATCTCCTTTCAGCCTATACAGTTGTCTTTTATCAGAACAAGTACAGGTTAAATTCATAAGTATATATTGAAAATTAAGTCTTCTATCCCTTTATGTTTCTATGACTTTTGCTGTACAACCTGTATGTACACCCTGTTATTTAATTCTTTACACAGTTAAAACAGTTTGGGTGGGTTTTTTTCCTTTGTAAATGAGAATTATTTTCTTCACATTTTCCAAAACCTGTTGCTTTTGTGAGCTACTGAATAAGATCAGAATTCCAGGCCATGGCAACTGCACAAAACTTAGGTGTAGAGGAACTCTGTTCTGTTCAAGACAAAGATGCCAAAATTCCCTCAGAAAACAAGTGGTTGCATGTTGGAAGTGGCCTTAAGGCTATAATATCTAAAGATCTCTGCTGTAGACAGCTGAAGTACCAACAAGACTGTTATATGAGTCTAGGAGTTCTAGGAATGTAACCTTTTCATAAAATGTGATCATATAGATCAGCTCTTCATGAAGGCTGCAACAGGCACATTGGTGTCACACAGATGGGAGCTCTTCCAGGGGAATATTCCAGTATTCCAGCTATCACTAGGCACAGTTTTATGGACACAGCACATGAGGTGTGCCAGGGCAGCAATGGGATGACATGGGGCCTTGTTAGCATTTTTTCCTGTGTGATTTCAGATTAATTTATAATGATTTTTGTGAAATATGTATTTTACAGATGTGACACACAAAAGCATCAGGAAGAAGCATACAACACTGACTGTCAAGACTTGTCAAACACATGCCTAGAAGATATAGTGCCAAATTAGACCTTGTCTCTTTTTCTATGAAGCTCAAAATATTTTTTTCAAGGCTGGTGTAACAGGTCAAAGGGCTGCACAAACTGGAAGAGCTTACAGACAACTGGTTTGTTGGGTACCAGATTGGAAGGCAGGTAAATATCTTAAAGTCTGAAAATTTATGCTGTCTGTTTAAGGAGTTTTGATTTAAGGTTTTGTTCTAAATATGTGGTATTTAACTTGAAGGAAGCTATCTGGCCAAAGGGAGCAGACTGAAGGGTTTGAAGTTAAGATAGATCTGTTCAGAAAATTGATACCATGACCCAGATTTAGCAAATAATTGTGTGAATCTATATTAAGCTAAGCAATACCTAACAGCCAGAAACCTAAGAGGGATGTGGTCAAGGAAATAAGGAAAGGTCATAGGTCCAATTTGCACAGTAACTGTGAACTCAAGCTTGAGCAGAGGTGAAAACATGAGTCTTTTGTATTTAATTCTGTTCTGGCATGTGACAGCATCATATGCTTTTATTTTGTCACATAAGAAGGAAATTAAGCATGCAAATCTCCATTATACAATGAAATAGAGGTTTTTGTATTGGTTCGGTTTTCTGTTTGTTGTTTATATTCCAGAAAATTATGTTTGCATTTCCTTTTTATTAAAAAGTTTATTCTGAACTAAAATAAGGATAGTATTTTTGAACACGAAAGACAATTTCCCACTGACAGTACATATTCCATGGCTTTGAAGATTCTCCACATAGAATTGAAATTCAGTATTTTCTGGGAAAGATACTTTATCTTTCTAATAGATAGCTCAGACTGTATTTATATATCATATACAAAATTATTAGTTGAAATTTTTCAGTTTTGATCTCCAGGTAACACCTGCCTTCAAATTCCATGAATGTATTAAAGCTGTATTAATATGGATATGTTAATTTACTTAAAATTTACTTAAATTCATGCAGTAAGGATGATGCATAAAAAGAGGTAGCTGGCTGATGTATGTGGTAGGTTTTCTCTCTAAAACTCCTTCTATTCACCAGGGGTACCTAAATGACAAGTACTGATTTTGCTGATGTGGAGTCAGAGCTGACTGAAAAATTGGGATATTAAAAAAAAAAAAAAAGGACTAATCAATTAAAGTTTCAGCAATTTAGCACATTAGTCAATACATAATTCCTGGCAAAAAAAACTCCGCTGTTGGCTGAAAAATGTGTGTTAGGCATGGCAGCTAGCTCACATTTCTCATACGGAAAGATGATTTGGGTCATTTGTAGTCTTATAATAACAAACTTCACTGTTTGTTCTGGAAAACTCTGAGCACAAGTTAACCTACTGTAAGTAATTTATGAATAAACTTGTTTCACTAAGTTCTATGTTAAATTTACTTAGCAACAATTATTGCTCAAATCGTTAACAATGACCATTGTCATTGAGGAAGCTGTGATTTTCAGTGTTTATGTTTTGAAGGTAGAGACAGATCTTCACACAAATCCATCTCCCCTCAGCTGGAATGAGATGGCTCCTCCCTTTTATTGCCAGACAAGGCAATGTCTGCTTCACACTTTTGTGTGGCTTTCACAAGACCAAAAATCAGAGAACCAGTAAATCAGCAGCACTCAAAAATGTAAGAATATTATTTACTGGAAAAGCAGTAAGATTTAAACTCAATTTTGTTGTAAACTACAAGAGAGTAATCAATTATAATATATGACAAACAAACCTGAGTAAAAATACAGACCAAAAAAATGTAGATAGAAACACACTGGATTTATACAGGGCATGCTGGCTGTCGACCACAGAGCTCAACTCAAGTAATCAGTTTCAACCTTATAGAAATTACTGCTCATTATTTGCCAGATTCTGGGTTTAGGGACTCCTTGGTGACAGAAAATGCTAAATTTGGGAACTCCCAAATAATTTGGCAATTTTCTGTGCCTGTACCCCCTCTTCCTCAACTGTAAGGCGGTACACAATGTGTAAAATATGGGCACATGCTATAGCCCAAGTTTTATGAATATTTCCCCTATCATGCTGAAAGTAGAGGCTAAAAGTCTTAAACAATGTGAAACAGAGCACATACAGATCACATAAAGATATTTTTCTCAATCTACTTACTGCACTTTAAAAACTACCTCAATAAAAGATACAAGAGCAATAAGATTTTTGATTTTTTGTGTTAATCAGAGAATCGTTTTTCTCTGAAAATCAACTCCCCAAAATGTTTTAAGGCCCTAAAGTATTTTTTGTTTTTGCTTCACTGGATTTCATTGGAGGCATCTCCTGGGCAAGGATGACCTTGCTGGGCTCCTGGGTTATTTTCTAATGGTCCCCTGAGAGAAGGAACATTGAAGAGAAGTGCTTGCACAGCAGGCCTGTAAAGGACCAGCAACATGGTTTATGGTAAAATAATGAGAACTGGGCTTCCAGTAAGCACCAAAATATACCAACTCTTCCCTGAGGAATCAGGCATTTAGCTACGTTTTCAGTCATGAAGCTTGCATGAGTGCATGGATTAATATCTCCATATGTTCTTCCTCATCCAGAGCAGTATGAACTCCAGGAGAACTTCCAAGAAATCTGGAAACTGTATAGGGCCAATGTAAACCAAGTACTTTAGGTGCCAAGAAACTGCAAACTTGTCCAGATCCATACCACACCCTACATATGGGTTGTGTCTAAATAATACAGTGTAGGCCTAAATATACTTAAGGAGTTGCATATGTTCTTTGGAACAGAAAATGTCATCATCTATTCTTCTACCCCTACCATGCTGACCAATAGACATTGATGGTATGAAGAGAGAAATAAAGAACTAATTCAAAGTTGAACTCTATTTTTTACAAGCAAATCAAGTAAGTCATCACATCATAGTGAGTAACAACAACAACAAAAAATCCTGCTCACATACTTCTACTCAAACTGTATTCATTATTCATTTTAATTCAAACCACCAGTAATACCTTAATGATTCAGCATCAAGACTTTTATGTTTCAGAATTGTCCCATATGGCTTATTCTACACTGTACAGCATCATGCCAATTCTGATGCTACCAACACTCCAATAGTTTAGTGTAGAAAAGAAAATGAAAGTTGTATCTAGTATTCTCACTCTTATCAGTATCTAACATATTTTTGAAGGAAATATCCTGTCTGCCTCAATTATGGTGCTGTGATTGGTAGCAGAGGATGGCCTCAAAACATGAAAACAGGATTCCTTATAGAGCAAATGAATCCAGAAAGAAATTCCAGAAAGGTGTGCTCTGATCATCCTATTGAGGTCCTGAGACAAGACAAGAGGGATTTGGGAATATCAGCCTCGAAAGGCTGATATTGTGGTGTGGACACTGCACTAACAGCACTAACTACACTCTGTTAAACCACTGTGCTGATTTACTCTCTAATGTAGGCATAGCCACACTGAAAAAAAAAATAATCTCCATTATTCACGTGCTATCTGAATTGTGTGGAATATGTGAAGCAGGATTTGATGTCCTGTTCCTGTGGCTGAACAGAGAAGGGAACTGGTCACCTTTCTTCCATTCTCTGTATTCCTGTCAAGTCATTCTACCGAGATCTTCCCAATCTCATCCAGAACAGAATTCTCCACAAACTGCTGGGAAGAGATCCTCTGGAGGAAACCAGTTCACAGTGGAACAGTGGCAGAAAGGATTACTATCTTGAAATGGAGATCTATAAACTAAGGTTGAAGTATTTTATTCACTCTGTAAAATCAAAGGCAGCATGAAGACAGGATTATGAAAGGACTAAGAGCATAATTCAGTAAAAGCTAGAAAGCCAGAGAGCAAAAGGCCAGGCCAATGTGTCAGAAGAATGTGCCTCAGGAATAGTCTTTTTACAGGGGAAAATAAAGCTAATTAATGTTAACCTAAGTTTATGTTGAAGTTTTTCATTAGTTTATACATAACATACAATATTAACAATAAGATCAACATAATAAATCCAAATTTCCAGTTACTCTACATAGGCTGGCACATAATTCTTCAAATACAAGTTTATTTAATCACAGAATCTTGCAGCACTCCAGCAATGTCATAATTTCTTATGTGGCAATTCCTTCCTTTAATACACTTTTTTAATAGCACTAGAAATATTCTCTTTCTGTTTCATCAGAAAAAAAATCGCAGCTGCTTGTTTTCCAGTTTAAGAGAATGAAATGGTCAATGTGGCAGCAGGGAGTGTCTATTGTCTGTTTATTAGGTGCAAAGAATCCCAACATATTTCCATAATCTGACCATTTATATCACATTCTAAAGTGGTTTTGTCTATTGCTATTTTTATATCTCAAATATTTCCACATGTGTTCCACATCAAATGTGAGTATCCCTTTTGAAACTGAGTATATATACTACCAGTAAAAGCAAGACTCAAATTGTTTATAAGACTGAGATCCCTGGCTGATGCAGATCAACACAACTACAGTGGTTTCAGTGTAAAACCCTGTTGGTCATTTCTGCTTGAATAAAAAGCATTTTTGTTCAGTTCTTCATCTTTTCTAGCCATTTAACAAGGCTGATTTGAAATAAACAAAAAATACCAATCCAATTTCTATAAATATGTGTCATTTATAAAATAAAACAGCCTGAATGTATTTTCATATTTTTCAAAAATGTGTTATTTAATGGAAAAATGCCTTTGCAAATGCTTAATTAATTTGGATAATTTAATCAAAAATTCTTTTAAGTCTTCATATATTTTGTATTTTCTAAAATCCATTTTAAACTCCATTTTATACAGGAAAAATCAATTATGGTAAGTGAGCACAAAAAAAAAGTAGTCTAATGTTTTATTTCTGGCTGTAGATCTGTATTTGAAAACAGGAATTAGCTTTTCTGAAACTAATTTTTATTTCATGTAGTCCACCAACAGAGGAATTATATAAAAAACAAAAAATTATTGAAAATCATGCCTTATAAAACTCCTGGGGCCTGGACTGCTCTAACTTATGCCCTATGGAACCTCATTGAAGTCAAGCAGCCATGGACTTACAAAAAAAAAAAAAATTGCTTATCATGATGGACATCCAAAGCGAACCAGCAGTGTCATTTATAATCTGTGTTGCATTAGGAAGAATCTAAATGTTTTACATTGCAAATCACATTTGCATCCTATTAATAGACACTATAGACTCAGATGTATTTTTGGATTAAGCCTCTTTGGCACTGAGTGTGTCAGAGTAAACAGCTCATTGCATCTGCAATGAATTCCTAATATAATGTGAACAAGGATAAGAAAAGCTGAGGCAGATTAGAGGAGATGAAATTCTCTACTGTCTTGTGAATACTTAGGCTCAAATTTTGTTGAATTATGTGCACATAAATGCACCCAAGAGAACAAATTACTAAGTAGGCATTATTTGATATTATATCCAATATAATGCACTCTGGAAGTTTCTGTCCTTTTATATTTATTTGCTTTCTTGTATTCTTCAAAGCTAATATAACCAGGTGAAAGTAAAATATATAATTTAGTAGCATTTATAAAATTTCCTGAGATAATACACACCTAAAAGGTGCCTCAACCAGAAGAGGTACTTTGCATTGCTTCACAAACTGAAAGATTTAAATGCAACCAAGCATTTTGCCAAAGCAAATACTTGATCACATTTTAAATGGCATAGGAGCAATTATATCATGTGACATCCATTGTCTTTAGGAGAGAGGCCAAGCCAAAGGCAAGCCAAGAGTTTGGATTAATAACATGGGTTTGGTAGAAAAAGGAGTCTTTAAGGTTTCATGATCCTTCTTCTGCCTAAAACTGTAGATAGAGGCATACTGTTTTGCAACTCAAATTTACATAAAATCATTATATCTATCAAGGAATAGAATATTTTTAGTTATCAAAAGAAAATAAATCAAACTTGATGGTCTATATAAACCTTAGTGAGCTGAACAATGGGGAAAGACAGGACTGTTAGTGACTGTCATAATAACAATAATCACAACATAGATGATAACTGTAATGATAATTGTCCTGGTTTCAGCATAGCAGAGATGTAAACAAAAATACATGTCCTTTCTGTGTCTTTGTTGTGGGCAGGGCTTTCTGATCCAGAAAATAGAGACGGGGAGGGAATTATCCAGGAGCATATGAGTGAATGGAAAGAAAACTATTTTGAAACAGAAAGCAGATTACATGTCAAACAGAAAAGTTCCAATCTGCAAATAAAAACAGAAGGAAATCCAACAGGTGTTATGACTCCAAACCTTTTGATGTTTCTCATCTACATAAAGGATACAGAGAGGGAAACCAGCTGCAAATATGTTAGGTTTACTGAAATACAATATGAGAGGGAGCACTAAATACCAGGCAGTTATCAAGGGTACAGAGAGGGATATGGGATTGTCTTTGTAGAGTAATTGCACAACACATGTTAAATCAACATATGGTTCTAGCAGTAGATGGAACAAATAAATCCTTTTAAAAGCAGGCTTAAGAAAAGAGAAGAAATATAACTTAATATATTGAAACTATACAGGAGGAGGGGGAAGGCCACATAAAAAAAAACAAAAAAAAGGTGAAATTACTGAGTCCAGAACTAGGTTACATGGTTGGGGAAATTGTAACAATGACAAGAGAGATTTTCTTCTCATTCATTTATATAATTATATGGTAGACTGGAAAGTAGGAAAATTTATTTATTTCTAAAAGAGAATATTGTGACCTTTTGTGGAAAGTCTCTAAATTTGAAAGGTTGAATAGGTAATTGAATTTATTCTTCTTCTTCATACTGTGCAAAAGATTAAAAAAAATTAAAAAAGAAAAAAAGAAAACAGGATTTTTCATCTGTATGAAAATATGACATTAGCAATTTTTAAAAAGTAGAACAATGAAATATGATAGCAAACTATTTGTCCCATTCTCTTTATAACGTAATCTTAAATTCCTTAAGATTAAGGAACTTAAAAAAGGATTCTTAAGGATTAAAAAGTCCTTAAAAAAGGATTCATGTCTATTGACATGGTTTGTAATTTCAAATAATAATTTAAGAAAAACTACCTAGTCTGGGCTTTGCTATGGTTTAGCTTGTGTTCAAACTTTATTACAGTGCTCTATAGAGAGGAAAAGAGCTAAAAGAGAAAAAAAAATCATAGGAAAGCACTTTAATTTTTTTTAGAAAACTGAAAAAATATTATTCTAATATTTTAAAAACATTTACTTGAAGTAAAAGGATTTGATTAATGGCACACAAAGATCATAGAGTCATAGAATTGCCCATGTTGGAATGGACTTCAAATATCATCTAGTTCCAACCTCTTTGCCATGTACAGGGCCATCTTTCACTAGACCAGGCTGCTCAGAGGTCCATCCAACTTGGCCTTAAAGATAGATTGAGCTGAATCTTAAATGTTTTTGTTTAAAACCAGCTGAGAATTAAGCTACAAACACGACCGTCTTCATCGCCCATTCCCTTTGGTGAGAGAGGGTCAATAGCAAAGGCAATTGTTGAGATAATTCCCTGAAAACAATCAGCCATGGGATAAGCACAGAACAGTAACAGCAAGAACAGAAAAGTATACAAAAGAGAGGATGATTTACTTACAAAAACGTGCTCATCCCTACGACCATCTCCACCTGGGCATCAAAACAACAAAATGATGGACATTATCACAGTTGGTGCCACACAGCCTCCTGAACAAAGGAGCAGTGGTGGATGCCATCACCACTGGCACTCCCCTTCTCCAAACCTGAGGCAACACCAAAATAAAGATGGATGACCCTCCAAAAGCTGGCTTGACTGCTCCATGCTGCTCCAGCCCCCTGCCCAGAGGCCCTTCCAGCCCGGCAGCTCTGGCACACAGGCACAGTGGGGCTGGGGTCTGCTCCCTTCCCGCTGTGCCCACGCACTCGGCAGGGCCTGGCGGGGACCGCGCTCAGACTGGCGCTATCCAGAGGGATGGGGAGGGACAGGCATTAGTGGAACAGGAGCAGATTCTACAGAGCTGGCCACTGGCAATCTCCCTCCCCTAAGCTGTCTTCTCTTGCTAAGGCACTTGGGGCAGTGACACAACCCCCAAGGTCCCAAGAGTCCCAAGCGGTCACTGCCAGGGCCATGTGAAAAGGAGAGAATTGGGCCTCACATGCAGTCTGAGATTCCTTTATTAACATCACGTAACTCCAGTGCAGTGCAGAGCTGAAGACAGGACACAAAGCCATTAACAGTGGGTTTAAGGGACAGAATCGGGGTGGAATTTAGGGTCAAGGGGCCAATAGGGAGAAGACTGGGGAGGGACACAAGGTGGGGCTTACACAACTCAAACCAATGGAGAGGCTAATGTGAGGAGATTTATATAAACAGACCAATGGAGCCTCGAAGAACAGGAATTCCCCAAGGGGCAGTCCAGGCAGGGGTTGGTAATCAGGGAGATTGACAGAGAACATTCAGGAATAAGGGCTAGGTATCAGGGAAGACTGACAACCCAATGGATGGACAC
The DNA here is from genome assembly GCA_013400215.1 of Cisticola juncidis. Classification (NCBI taxonomy): domain Eukaryota; kingdom Metazoa; phylum Chordata; class Aves; order Passeriformes; family Cisticolidae; genus Cisticola; species Cisticola juncidis. The sequence goes on from VXBR01004370.1 coordinate 346,338, forward strand.
AGCCCAGGCTAAACCACCACTCCAGGGGCTGGAAAAGAATAAACCGTAGGGTATTAAAACACAAAATTATACATGGCTACACTGAGTAACTGTAGGAAAACTAGGATGATAACCAAAAGGAAATCCAGCTTGGAACTTATCTCTGTAGGTCATCTGGTCCAAACCCACTTCTCCCACTCAAAGTGGTTCCAGCTTCAGAGAGGGTTCTATCCAAATGGAGTTTGAGTTATGTTATTTCCACAAGGATATAAATTTTCACAGATGCCTTGGGCAACCTCTTCCCATGTTAGAGCAGCTTCATTGTGAATTTTTCCTAACATCTAGCAAGAATTTCTGTTACTGCAGTTGTGCCTGTTTCCTTATTTTTCCTTTCTTTTTGTCCTCCGAAATAAAAAAACATCCATGGGTCTTTTTTTCTGCCAATCCCCACCCCTTAAAAAAACCCCAAACAACAACAAAAACCCAAACCAACCAACTGACCAACCAACCAAACAAACAAACAAAAACAACAACAACAACAACAACAAAAAAAAACGACAAAACCCCATAAAAAACCCCCAAGAAACAACTAAACAAAACCCCCAAAATCCCAAGCCAAAAGCTTTCTTTCAAGACCTATTTTTAAATAAAACCACTATACCTAGGTCATAATATTTTCCTTCACTGAAGATTTCCTACCAAACAGTGGCATTATACATATGGAGCATGTCTTAGCCATGAACAAGGCATGTATATGCCACAAACTGGAAAATCTTAAATATTCTTTGAACTGTTGTCAAGGAAGATAGAGCATGACAAGTTCAAAACTAACAGCAGTAAATTTATGTCTATGTTCAAGAAGATATCTTAGGGGAAAAAATAAGATACTAAAACTTAAGTAATCTTAAGTGAAAGAAATAAAGACCTACTTGGGAGAGGGAATCTTGGAGCTATTCACACTGATGCATGGAATTTGGTTGAGATACTGTTTGCAGGGAGATATATGGCAGAAAGCATGAAGAAAACCAGTCCTAATAGTTTTTCATTTAAAAATATTCTAGCAGCAAATCATTGATCATCCCAATCAATCAGAAGTATGAATTTGTCAATCTTCCAATTCAAAATATTATTACAGCTAACTGATTTTTTTTTTCAGTAGAAAAGTTTAGCTTTTCTCTGAAGATTAAAAAAAAAAAAAAGGAAATAAACTCTAGTATTTATAGGGAATACCACAGAAATATTCATCATCCAAACCTCAGATTTCTACTAGGAACATCGTAAGAAATCTCCTGGGTGAACAATTTTTAACCAGAGTTGTCAGTGTCACTGTTATCATAAATGCCCTTTGACTACATTCATCTTCAACAGGGCAGGAAGCTAAGCTCATTTCTTGTTTAAAAGTTAATTCTTTCCTAATGTCACTGTATTTTATTGTTTTTGCCCCTCAGTTATTCTCTTAGATCTTTGAATATATTGTTTAATATGCAGAATGTGAAATATTTTGGATCAGATATTATTTACAGTTAGAATGGTCAGGAACCCCAGATGTTCATTAACAACAAAAATGAATTTGGTTGTCTTCTTTATTCCCTGTAATAACTGAGAAATGATTAAACTAATCCAGATGTGTCTGTGCCTTTAATTCCATCTGTGTGACAGACAGTAAAGCTCTGGTCATCAACAAATTATTGCATATTAATCTCCAGAGTCTTTGATGTTACAGTTTGTCTGATACTATGTTAAAATACATATTTTTTCTCAACCCTTTGAGTAAATCCTGAAAATTTAACTAAGTATTTCTTAACATTCTTTAATTCGGGGATTTTTTTCCAGTTGCTAGCTATATTTTTGAAGGAGTTTTAATTATAGGAAAATATTCCAAAAATTTAGATGAAGAAGCTGTGAATTTTAGTCCCAAATTCCTTATGACAAGAGAAATAAATACAATTTTTGCAACAACTTGCCGACTTGAAATAGATCCTTCACGCTGAGATGTATGGAGATATTGTTATCGTTATAATCTCTGATTCTAAAGGCCCCCAAACCATTTCTGGAAATTTGTAAACTAGGGTTTATTTTGTCTTTGTCTTTCTGTAAAATATGATTTTATTAAAAGAAAAAATGTATCATTTATTGCTTTACTTTACTTATTAAATGAGTGTTTCACAACAGTAAAACCTGCTGTGTATGCTCACCACATGTGCAAAATTTGGTTAACTACAGTTGTTTAGGTTTTACTAGAATAAAATCTAATGAGTAAAACCAGCAGAGTTAATTAATTCTATAATTTTTGGAGCAGACAAATAGATGGACAAGGGCTTAGCAGAACATTTCTATACACTGACATTATTCAGTACTTAGCAAAGCTTAATCAAAATGCTTTCCAACTAGCAGAGATGGAAATTTCAAGAAGTGGGTAAACCTACAGGTCTTTCCCATATGTATGTTTGAAGCAGTGCAAGTAAGTGCCACTTCTTCCTGTGAGATGAATCCTTAGGTGAAATTTTTTCATGGGTGAATAGACAAGTTTACAAAGAAGGTAATATTGCACAGCGGTATTTAAGTCTATGTCTTTTGGTATAGTTAAAGTTACAGATTTGTATCCACATAATCTTCTCTAAGGTTCTTAAGGAGAGATAGAACCTTGGTAGCTCAGTCTTATTCAGAGATAATAGAGGTTTTCCATGTTCCCACTGCTCCTCGTGCTCACAAAAGTTTGAGACCTTCAATTTTTGCATGTGATTTATGTAGGCTAACCACCAAGTTTTCCAAATGTGAGCTGTATTTGCATTTCTCCCCTGGGAGCCAAATCTCAATGAATTTACAAGGCTTTTTTGTTCCAGTGCCCTGAGATCTATGTTAGAAGATTTTTTCAACTACTGACTTGGACTGATGAAAGAACATAGACCAAAAGAACAGACTTATATTCCATCTTGGAGAGACTGAGTCCAATAATATGTCTTCACTGAAAATATGCATTAAATAAATACATTGTTAGCCAGCACAAAGTAATATAGAAAAGAGAACTATCATCTGGGAGAGATGGAGATTCAGTTTGCAGTTTCTCATTAAGAAATTAACATGAATCAATATCAGTGTTGCATATGCTGTTATCCATGTTGATTAATCAAATATTCTCTTGAAATCAAATTATTTTTCCAGTTCCACACCCTAGCAGTAACAGTAAACTTGTTATTTCTGTGACTTCATTAAAGGTATAATAGCCAAAATCTGACACTGAGAATATAAAGGGACATATGAAGGAGATGAGGAAATATATTTCAGCAAATTCATAAATACACAAATTTGAAAAAATGTAATAATAAGTATTAGAGAGCAACAGATTAGGTGTTTGTCTACAAACTTAATACTTGTAGTAGGAACCTGTATGATAACCTATGAGCTGAAGTTAATAATTTTTTCTGGTTTTATATTTAATGCAAATCATCTACTGATGAGGTAGTGAAAGTGCATCTTTAACTTAGCCAAGGGTAATTCTAAAACTATACATACGACTTCCAGATAACTTAAAATTTTACTTAAGGTTGTCTTTGATGTCTGTCATGACAGATCAACTAGGAAGTGCACTGGTTAATGCACTTGAACTTTCCACTAATGCTGACAGCTGAATTGCTGCTTTCTAGAATTTATGGTGCTGACAAGTCTTTTTAGCTTCTCATTCTCCCAGCACAAACATTTAAGAAAGTTGGATGAATTGATGAAGTTCCTTGGCATATTGCACCTCCTGTTCCTCCTGCTTTCGCATGAAATCTTTTTTGTGTAAGTTGACACAGATTTTCCAAATTTTGAAGTTCTCACATGTCAGCCTCATTCTGGTCAGGATCCTGAAAAGTTGGAAAAGTTCCTTCACCTCAAGACTCATGTCAGTGGCTTTGTCCCATGACTATGCAATGAACCTATGCAAAAACCCAGAGTGAGGGTAATAGTGCTAGACTTCAATTTGAGACTATATCTTCCCTTGTCCCCTCTTATGTAGTCAGTGTTCAAAATTGTCTAATTCTGTCTAATTCTGTGTCTAATTCTGCCTTAGAATCCCATTTTTAATTGTCTCAAGGTAAGATGATGCTGTAAAAGGCTCTTTGACAGCTCTGGGAAGTGACCAAGTCTGGGTAGGTTTCTGACTGGCTTGGGGAAACACTGCCAGAGCCAATGGTAATGGTTCTTGACAGGGTCATAAACTGGTGCTCTGGTAAAAAGTCTCTCAGCCACAGGGATATGTCAAATTCTTCGTCCTCATTTTTCCACATCTTGACATTCTGACATTTGTTTTTTCTATTCTGAGCCTATGAACAAATGTGACAAGCACTAAGCCAAAGACTTTCTTGACCCTGGATGCCTAGAGGAGGATTTCCCTCTTCCTTTCCTTCTTTTTCCCCAAATTGACTTGGTATCATCTGTCCAGTACTTTTATTCCTGGTAATCAGTCAATTATGGGCGTGTTGATCCAGTTGGTTATTTATCTTCACAGTGATATGGCTTTGGTGGGATAAGCCTCATCATATCTGTAGTTTCCACACCAAAAAATATCCTTCCTTCCTCTGGGGTCTGCTCCTTGCCTGGTGACAGCCCACAGGTTTGTCACGCAATAGAAGTGAGAGCAGACTCAGATTGCTGCAGGCAGGGATGTTTGCAGCATGAATGATTCTGTGGATGGGCTACACGATGGAAAAGCTCCTGAGTTTTGCCCTTTGCTTTCCCCTCACCTATCAAGGAAGGCACGTAAGGAGAACGGCAAGAACAAGGCAATAGAGCTGGTCTGAGTTTGTCTCGATGCTTCTGGCCATGCCAAAGCAGTAAAAAAATAGAGTAAGCCTGCCCAGAAATGGACTTGAACATTCAGCAGCATTTTCTGCCTTTTTTTTTTCCTTAAATAAATTGCACTGTAACTTTGATTGTAAAAGAGCAGTCTTTTTAGATTAATGATCTGGCCTCAGCCACATTTTTTCCAGTAACAACTGTTCCAGCAGTAAATAAAACGCTTGCAAGACAGGAACAAATCTCACTTTAGGCTGGGATGTTTATCTAAAGTAACCTTGGTCTGCCAGAGCTATGATCTGTAGAGTACTTAGGGCAACACAGTGTTTGATCTCTTGCCTGAGAAATCATTTCTTATAGCACCTTGTTTGCAGCAAAGGGTAAACTCCTCCTGGCTTATTGTACCAAGAAAATTGTTCCATCTCACAAATAAATTGACCATTACCTTCTTTTAAATACAGAGCTTTACAACAGTCTGAAAAGAACAAAATTACAGGGCACACCTGTGACCTGCCCTCTGTCCTTGCTCAAATCAGACTTTTAAATGCTTCTTCTCAAAGATTGCAACAACTAAGGCTATTTTTATAGAACACCTCATTATACGACCAAGAAAATTACTAAAATTTATGTAAAATCATAAATTATTATGAAATCAACAGTTATTATTCTGTCCACATGACAGGAAGCTTCTATTTTCCCCAGTACTGTTGATCTTTTGCATCGCTGCACTATTTTCTGTTCCCCAAGTGCAAAACAGAGATAATGAAAAAAGTTGTGGTCCATTAAGCAAAATAATTTCTATTTCAATGGTGTTGTAAGATGACAAAGGGGTTTTTATTATTTATTTACTAAATAATTTATTTAAGGGACGGGGGGAAGGGAAGGGAAGGGAAGGGAAGGGAAGGGAAGGGAAGGGAAGGGAAGGGAAGACTTGTCTATCAATCTGACTATCCACATTTTTTTTCCAAATATCTAAGAAATCATGCTCCAGTGCCTTAGTACAATAAGTGATGTATGTGTCTCACAAATAATATCAAGAATGAGATTTTTCTCTGAGTTATATGCTTGATTCATCCCATATTTCAGAATAAAAATAGAAGTTATAAAAGAAAAAAGAATTAGATTGTCAGTGCCTATACATTTTGATAAATGTTGCCTTCAGTGTGTAATATTGGTCTCCTGAAAACCAAATGGCTTTTTTTCTTTTTTACTTTTCCCTTTTTACATTAGCTTTGTCATGAATCCAGAGCTCTAACAGAGAGGAAGTAGTATGTAGTGAAGTAGAAAGAATGCATTTATTGCTTGTGGTTTTCTTTCTCCAGCTTGCTGAGAATATTGTCACACTTCTAGCTTTATATGAGCTGGAATCCAGGCTGATTGCTTTCAGAGCTATTGCAATTTACACTAGGGGTTTAGTACTAGAGCATCCATTAGTAAAAGGTACAAATACAGTAGGACAGTAGACATGATTTTATAGCAAGCAGGATATAATTAACTTTTTAAATACACCTTTAAAAGTACTTAGTAAAAAGTTCAGCTGGTAAGGTAATTTAGCATTGATTTACAGGGACGTTCATGTTAATGTTTCTCCTCTAAATTGTGATATCTATATTTAACTTTGAAACTATCTTGTGTTACATAGAATTTCAAAGCATTGAAGAAGGGCAAAGTTAAAATGTATTCTTAATTTTTTTTCCACCAAAGTTTATAAGGCCAAACACCCATTCAGAGTTCTTATGTTTGGTCATTCCCCCATTTTTCTTTGCTCACCAGCAGCTTCCAAAAGATGTATTTCCTCAACCCCATATGAACAACCACCTTTCCCCAGTCCCAGCTGAAAGTAAGGTGTTGCAGTGACCCTAACCCATACTCTTTTATATAGGGTCCCTGAACTACCATTCAGGTTTTGATATGGAAAACATGTTGTTGTTACAGTAAAAGCTAAAAACAAAAAGTAATTAAACTCAGTCACTCTAGGGAAGAACCATAAAGTGGTTAATTCTCCTTATCATCTGAAACAGTCATCACTATTGAAAATAATTCCTTTAATTTAATTCAGCTCAGTTAATAAAGCTTTTGTAAAGCTTCTAATATATGGAAAGATCTTAATAAATAAGATATTGTTCCATCTCACATAGAAAGAATATAAGCTTCAATTACCAAATAAAGGTGTGGGCATTTTTTTAAGTTCATTAATAATGGAATGAAAAGACCTCAAGAGTTTCAGTAGCTTTCACTAAGAAATAATATTTACATGTTACTATATTCGGCATAGAGATAAGATCACAAATTGAGGTATGATGTGTGCTGGTTTGAACTTGCTCCTCTGTCATTATCCCAAACAGACACAGTGCTCATGTTGTGTCTGTTACTGTGGGAAGAGATATTGCTCCTGTGGCTGCATGTGTGTATGAAACAGAGGAGAAAAAATGTGAGGTGGTAGCTGTGGATACTTCCAATGGTCCGAATTTTAGGCATCAGGCAGCAGCAGTGTCTGTATGAAATCATCCACATAATATCTTCACACAGGCCTGAGGGAGTGGCCTGGGAAAAATAAAGGAGGAACCATAACAATCCTTGGGAAGTGAAAAACCATCAGCAGCTGGTGTTTACTGGCAAGGATGTTCACAAAGAGGTGTAGGCTCTAAGGACCAATGATATGAATTGTACTGAAGTACTGTATGAAAGAAGAACTTGGAAAATAAAGATTGCTCTCATTTTTGCTCTACACTGAGAGTCATGTTGTTACTTCTATGTTGTTCATGTTCAGTAGAGACAGGTAGCATCCCCAAAAATATCTAAGCATGATTGCCTGCAAAAAATGCAATTAAAAAAAAAAAATCCACTTTCTCCTCACCTCCTCATTCTAATCACATCATATAACATCCACATCATGGAATAGTTAAATTACAGGAAGTTGTCAGCAAGCCCTTCACTGTCAATATTCATGCAACACCACCTTTGTACGTGAGTCATTTTCACAGTGATACTTGTTTGGTTGCAGCTTGTAACTCAGTCCAAAAGTTGCTTTCCTAATTTTCATGTCCTCAGGCTATAACATTGCAATTGATATCTTAATTTTCCCTGCCTCTTATTTTCTTTATATAACTTAAGTGTGGAGTTTTAATTTTCCTTGGTTGCACTTTGAAGATAGGTGCCTACACTTAGACACAATAATTTGACAGGCTGCTTTCCAGATATTTTTCAAAACCAGATAAACTTCAGCATCTGCTGACATCTGTGAAGACTGTTGGAAATCAGCACCCATAAAATTCAATCTTTGCATTTCAGTGCTGACCAGTAACAACAGAAATGTAAGCAAGCTGCTTCAGAGATTTCCAGAGGTTTAAGAAATGGAAAGAGAAGTTATATTTACCTCCAAAAGATAATAAAGTCAGCAAGTGATGGCAAATTCAGAATGGTAAAAGAATTCCAGATACTGCTTTCAAGTGTTAACAAATGATTTGTTTAATGTGGAAAATGAAATATTTTGAATTTTCTAGTTCTATGCCAGGAAATATAAGCTTCATATTATAACAAGATGACAAGAGGCCTGTATGAGAACCCTGGTCCAAGGAGGACAGATTTTGAAGGGTGAACTAAGGATAGGCTGTTTAATAAAGCTTACTGCTGGGTGAAACATAAGTTTGGTATTAAATCTGACAATAAAAAAGCAACTTCTTCAAAGAGTAGAATTACGAAAGTCACGCATCTTGCTTTTTTTGTTGTTGTTGTTTGGTTTGGGTTTTTTTCCTACACATTTTATTATCTGGAAATCATTTCATTAGAGAAGAAAAGTGCATGCAAGTTTTCTTGCTGCAAACTTTTTTGTTCCCCTGTACGATCTTTAGTATAATGTCTTCATCTTCTTAAAGACTGCTTATTCTCCTAATCTATTATGAAAAAGTAAGTTTTGTTCTTATTGTTTAGTTTTGTTTTGCTGCAGTGGGTCTCGTTTTTTAAAGGCTTTTTTCTGGTTGAATATATTACTTATTATACTGACATAGAGTGCCTGATGAAATATCCGGTGCCTTTCATACATTGTGAAGGTTAAGGCTAATGAAAGTCAAAGAAAACTGTCCCAAACACTGCTGTAAACAATTAAGTTTTAAACTAGTCCATGAGTTTGTGCTGAGGGGTCCCTTCAACTCTGGAATTAGCTAAAACACCCAGATTTCAGATTGAACATAGCCAGAAACAAAATTAATTTACTAGTTATTCAGAAGTCACCCACAGCAAATGTAAGGCTAAACCAAAGAAATACTACATTTTCACTAGTCCTAAACATCAATACCACCATTACTAGGTATAGAGAGAGCTAGACATGGAAAAGGTAATGCATGCTTTGTACCTAGAAGCCACATTCACTCAGCAAGGTTTTTCACAGTGAAAAGTCACCAAAAACATGCAAGTCATTGTGGATGGGGTACAATTGCTGTAGAAAGTCCTTCCTCCTATACTGTCCTAGAAAAAACTGAGTCTGACCAAAGACTTGTGTATGTAAATCTGTCAAATCTGTCTTGCAGCTTTATTCAGGAATATATTTCCATCCTTGCCCTTGTCTAACTGGGAAGTTGAACAGAAGAAGTCAGGATGTATCTTTTAATTTTTAATTAATCTTTTCTACCTCGCCTTAAATCTGGGTAGGAGTCACCACCTTTTCAGCAGGTATAGTGAAATCAGGTAAGAGACTGTTCCTATACCTAGAAAACTTTAACAAGTTTTTATTTTTCTTTTTTCCAAGAAAATAGTTTCTCTTTATCGTGTTTATTAAAATTTCACAATCATTTATATAAAATATAAGAATCAAAGGGGTAATTAATTTCTAATTTTTAGCTGAGAAAAAATATCTTTATCCTTTTAGGTGATAGATAAGACACAGCCTCCATACAGTACTTTCAGACATATTATATTAAATGAGTTCTTATTACAAAAAATTCATTCTAAAAGCAGGAACTGTTACCCTGAAGCTGGATGGATATACATGAGCTGTAGGACATAACTTTTATACACTAAATTTCATGCTATAATAAATACAAGTTTTTAAAAATATTTAATCTAAATTTAATCACATTTATGTGATTGTACATTGTCCTTCAAAATGAACACTCAAGCTCTTTAAAATATAAAATTACTGAGCTCAATGAAAAAGTTGTTTGCTTAGAGCAGGGAATTAGTGAAAGCAAAGACAGCAATGACATTGTAAGAGCTGTATTGAATCCTTTGAAGCACTGATCTGTAATGACAATATGTTAAACTGTTCAAGAAGGTCTGTGCTTAAAATTGGCAGCATTAATCCTTCAGCCACATCATGCTCATGTGTCTACGTGGACACTGCTTGTCCTGTGTGCAATAAAATCACATTCAGCTTTGATTGTAAGAGATCTCCCCTTGCATTTTCCCAGCAGAAGTGCTGCTGTAGAGATACAAATGCATATATGAACAGAAAAACACGGGCAGTTACATAAAAATAGTATTAGTAGTGTTGATTAGATTAATTTCACTATATTCTTTGTCTTGTTAAAAACAAAATGTGAAGAAATTGGGAAAACTGTGTATGTTTCACCTATGGATTTTAACACATTTAATAATTAAATATATGTGCGTATATATCACAGAATCATAGAAGGACTTGGGTTGGAAGGGATCTTCAAGGTCATCTGCTTCTAATTCCCCTGCTGTGGGCAGGAACACCTTAAATTAGACCAGGTTCCTCAGAGCTCCATCCAGCCTGGACTTGAACACATCCAGCCAACGACCCTTCTGGGCAACCTCTTCCAGTGCCTCACCATCCTCACAGCAAAGGATTTATTCCTAACATCTAATCTAAATCTACTTTTTTCAGTTTAAAGCCATCTCCCCTTGTCCTCTCACTACATGCTTTTGTAAAACATTCCACCTTTTTTGTAGGCTCCCCTCAGGTACTGGAAGGCCACAACTGGGTCAGTAGGTCACGGAGTGTCTTATCAAGTGTTTTTATAGACATGAATGGGACAAGGAGGGCAGGTGTCCTAGACAGATGATTATTCATGCTTAGGTGAATCAAACTGCAGCTAAAAGGTAGACTTCTATCCCTTTCTATACTAAACATTTCAAGTACTTTTGATTAAACAAACCAATGTGTATCATCAGTTTGGTTTCTCTGCAGCTCTTGTAGCTCTAATCTTCTTTTGACAAAAAAGAATACTGAAACCATACATCTCCCTTTGTTTGCCTGGCCTGATGTAAAATACTAAGTGGCGCCATCTGATCCATTGCTTCACTTACAGCAGCTCAAATATTAAGATTTCCATGCAGATCCTGCTTGTTTATCCTGTGTGACTTGAATTTGTGTGGTCTGCAGGCTTTTACTGTGAGGACAGAAAGCAGTTATTTCCTATGTGTTCAATAAAAGGGGATTAACCTCTCATGTAACCATGATCCCAACTAGGAAGAATAACTATGTCATATTGCTATAATGAAATAAAAGGAATAATTTATCAAAATATTTCTATTCCTTAAAATGTAACTCTACAATAAAGTGTAAGAAACAATTCTTCTTTCACATAGCACTTTGCTGTAGAAATTTGCCTTATCAGTACAATAGAGGACATTTATTTTCAAATACACTTTATTCTGCATTATGATGCAGAAGAGAAGTTTTAAGCAACTCCTGTTCACAAAAATATTACTATTTTGTACAAGAAATATATCCTTAATTAATTTATACAAATATTGCAGCACAATTTCACAGTATAATGTACATTGACTGTTTCTATTGTTCCTTTCCTAGGTTTGGTATTACAGCATATTGAGTTCTTTGCTTTTAGTTCATTTGAGAATAAATAAGTATGGAGTTACTCATCTGTTTCCAAGATGAGTTCTTATAGTCATCTGACAACACCACTGTGATATGTGGCTGCATTATCAACCTAACATGTTGGTAAAGCTCAATTGTAAATGCAACTCTTATAGAACTGAAAACAACATCATGTCTGAACATTATTGTATTTTTTTATTATCTAGGGAAACAAATAATAATCTCTGCTTTATTATTTAATTTCCATTGTAAGGAAATATGCCTTTAAACTTTATTTACTGCGATTATTTGAATAAATCCAAATTATAAAATCTGTTTTTATGTGAGGGGGAGTATATAATCATAAAATAGTATAAACACATCATCATAAAAATATAAAAGTATGAAAATAATCATAAAATTCTTCTAAAGCAGGACTTTTGCTTCTTGGATTTTTATTTCAGTGAGTGTAAATATAAGACAGTTTTAAACCTTGTTCCGGAATGATTACCACAGTCTCTGGAGAATTGATTCTACAGCTTTTTTTCTTTTTTGTCCAGTTTAGGTGTTCTAGACTTGGATTAGATCTGCAATAGCAATGATGGCATCTGGAAGGCATTTTAGAAACAGACACTCAGCCAGAGTATCAGAGGAATGCAACATGTGGACAAAGTGTGTTAACTTCGTTTGTGCAACTTAGATACTCTATGGCCTTAAAGCATCAAGATATCCTTTGAGGTACACTGGTAGAATTCTGATGCAGAGGGTGTTCATGCTGCATTTATTTCTTTTAATAATATGAACATAGCACTCAGTGTATATTATAACATGATTGCACTTTAAAGGAGGCTGATAACCTTGAAAGTAAAAGATGTCATAAATTTTCATTTTTATTTCTGGATAAAGACAATGGTTATGATACATCATTTGGAAAGCTGAGAAAGTTTTTTTTTTCTCAACCTCTATTTTGACAGAAATGAGACTTTGACTTTTCTGTTTGCTCAGAAAAAGGAATATTTTATCAATTTTGTCCACTCAGAAAAGATATTTGAAATTAAAAAAAAAAAAAAAAAGGCAAAGAGAGATGCATTCAACACAATTGTGTTCTCATATATTTGTATATTGACTCAGAAGTGCAGTTTAGCTCTTTTTCCCCATTTTCCTTGTCACCTAAGCTTATTGTAAGTACAGACTGTTACAGCAGCTGCAGAACAGTACAAGGGAAGCAGCACACAGCCCTCCCCACCCGTGTGCCCATTTAAACCCTCTGGTGACCCAGCCCAGGACCCTTTGTAGCCATTCATCAATTGGGTGACACAAAGTCAGTTGTACCAGTTGTGCTGAATTGGGTAATTAATCTGAACTTTCAGATGCCCTGTCACTGACTTACATGAACTGCAAGCCACACACCTCTGCCTTACTAGGAAGGTTTAAGAAAGTTGTTATAAAAAAGGCATATTGAGAAGCTGCTGTTATCATATGTGGAAAATAGTCAAGAACTTGCCTGTTGAAAACATAGTGGATTTTTCAGTTCTCAACAGCTTTTAATCTTGATTCATTATTTAACTGTCCAAGTATTTAGGTAGAAAGAGAGGGACTGGAACAGATGAGCACTGAGCCCATGCCCTTGGTCTTCACCTCTGCTGTGTTGGAGTCTATAAAGAAATCTCAGACTGCAGGTGAGGCCCACTTTGCTCCTTTCTACACTGACCCAGCGGGGACTGCTGGGGACTCTCAGGACCCCGGGGGTTGTGTCACTCCCCTGCCAAGTGCCCAAATGACCCCACTCAGGGGTGGCTGTTCCAACTGAGGCTCTTTGGCCCCATCCAAGCCTTAGCCTTGGCCTTGCCACCCTGGTACTGCCAGCCAGCCTGCTCTGACCCCAGCTCATTCCACAGCCTTGCCCGGCCATCCCTGGGCTGGTCTGAACCTGGTCCCCCTCACTGGGCCTGATCCACATCCAGGCACACCTGAAGAGTTCAATAAGTTCAAAGTTCCTCAGTCTGACCAGTTAAACTTGTATTCTTTGTGCTTCTCCCAGTGTCTGTATTCTAAAATTAAGGGAGTGGAAAATAATATTTATGGATAATATTTCCAGACCTCTTTCCAGGGGCATATTAGTCTTAACTTGAAAGTAAGCATACAGTCTTCATGACTTAATGTAATTTTTCAATCTCTTTTGAACCATTTGAACCTATTTTACACATCATTTATGAAATACACAAAATCAAATATTGTATCTATTTGTTATGGCTTGGCAAAGCTCTACATATTTATATTGTTATATATTTTGCTCTTGAGTACTCTTATTGTACTCCCTTCTCTTAAAACTCTGTTGGAATTATAATCCTGTTTTTATGACAGGATACTTGCTATCTCATGTTTTGCACTGCAGCATCAACATTTTTATTTCACATTTCCTGTAGCATTCTGTGTATAATATCAACTACACTATTTAAAGAAAAAATCACTCCCCATGCTTTGACTCAGTGTGTAATTCTATTAGCAATTCAGAGTGGGCTGGAATGTATTTCTGTCATCACTCCACTACAATGATAAACTAATGTTTTCCTTCACCATCACAACAGTATGTGAAATCTTGCCTAAATCCCTGGAGGAGGGTCGCGTGATAATTATTGATAATATTGATGAAAAATATAATTTCATATCTAAGTGAACTTTGGTATCTGCCTTAGCCCCTTCAATACTAGTTTTTCTGGGTTTTTTCAATCAATTTACATTTTAAATTCACATCTGTATGTGTCCCTCCATGAAGAAAAATGTTAGCTTTACTTTAAAAGAAATGTTGAATGACTTCTTCCATTATATTGTGTTTCCATCATGGCTAGTCAATCGGACTACCCAGTTTTGAAAGCTGTGTCATTTTGTGCCTGTCTCTGGATCCCACTCAAGAAATCTTTAAGCAACTTCAGGTTGTTTATTGTCTCACTGATGCCAGTAGCAGCATGTTTTGCAGTAAACCCTTATTTATTTCCTGTTGCCTGACAGTTTAAGGCTCAGAATTAGGGAGAGTGCAGGGACAGGGTGCCATCATAGTGAGGGTCTGCTGAGCTGTTGCACCAGGAAGATCAAGTGGATGAGTCCCTCTATAGACAGGTAGGGGCAGACTCATATTCACAGCTCTGGCCCTCAAGGGGACCTTCAAACATCCTGATATCTGTTGAAGGGAAAACACAGCAGGGAATAAGCAATCAAGGAGTTTCTGGATCATACTGATGATAAATTCATTCTCCAACTGATAGGGAAGCCAGCAAGTAGAGGTGTTATGCCAGAGTTTGTTCTCATCAACAAGGAGGGTCTGGTGGGCAACGTGAATGTCAAAGGCAGCCTTGGCTGCAGTGATCAAGCAAAGGTGGAGTTTAAAATCCTTGAGGCAGAGAGGAGGGTGCACAGCAATCTCACTGCCCTGGGCTTACGTGAGCACATTTTGGCCTGTCTAGGGATCTGCTTGGTAGACTACCATGATATAAAACCGCAGAGGAAAAAAGGGGCCCAAGAAAGCAGGTCACAGTCCAAGGATTGCCTCCCTGATCAGCAACAGACATCATCTACCTGGACTTATGTAAAACATTTGACACTGACACACATGACATTCTTGTCCCCAAACTGGAGAGGCATGGATTTGATGATGCTAAAATCCCAGCATTAGCCACAAGAAGAACTAGAACTATAGAAACGAGACCAGAAGTGTCTTAATAATGTCAGGGATGGAAGGAGTCTCAATTTCAGAAGAGGAGTACAAGCCATAAATTTAGAGACTGTAATAGGGGAATATTCACTCTGGGTTATGGTGAGATGTGCCCTCTGTGAAATGAGGATGCACTTTTTCTATATTGAATAAGTCCCTAGCAGGCAACTTTGCAGGGCATTTCAGAGTACAAGCAATTTCCAATGTGACAGCAAATTACAGCATCAATGGGGAAAAGTTGAGGCTTCCTATTCATCAGCCAACTCTTTCCTGGTTATTTTAATCTGGCTGTAGTACATGATAGATTTTTTTTCTGTAGAAGGTGATAAATAAACGAGATTATTGTTTTGAATAATATGTCTATCATCCAATGAGCCTAACAATCTTATATCCTCCTTCTCAACCTTGTTTCACTACTTGAGTTCTGGCTGCTGATCCAAAATTAGCCAATAATGCAAAATTAGTCACAGTCTGCTCTTAATGCTTAGTAATTTCATTACTATCTTTTCTGAGGGTCATGCACTGATAAAGAAATGTATGCCTAATACATCTTTGCATTGGCAAATAGGCTGTCTGTAATAAAAAATTCTGACTGAACTGTTTGGAGTTTATTTAGTTTCAGGTTTTTTGGTATCAGCATTCCTGTAAGGACTGATTTTCAAATAATGGATGCTCCGCTTATTCCACCATTAAATTTATTTCAAGATGCTTCTTTACTGGAAACCAGAATTCACTAACAATTAGTCATAAAGTTAAATTCAATTAGTCATCTTGACTTAGTGTGAAAATCTATTTTTTTTTTTAAATATATAAGATGGAATCCCAGGATGAGCTTTTATATGACAGTTTTGTGCAGAACCCCATAGTTTTGTTTATTTTGTTAAGCTTCCTTTAGAAAAGAGGTTTATAATGGAAATAGTGACACTCTTATGTGCAGCCCTGAAAAATGAATTACAGTCATAGAAATTCACTGAAGCTTTGCTGAAATCTCTACTTTATTCTTTAGAACGCTTTTTAAGGAAATTGGAGACTGTAATATTGTCATTGCCATTTCGCTAAGTTTACTATTGCAAACTCCTTTCTTTAGTCCTTCTGAATGTGAACTCTGTTTACACCACTACATTTTAAAAGAGCTTTATTTCTCATAACATCTTTGTTGAACCACTTAAAATATTAATATCCTTTTGGTATTTTTCATAATGTGTTGCTTAATAAGAATACTAAAATTCCCAGAATAAATTGGTGGAAGTTTGACATATTCAATCTGTTAGGCTTTTAGTAAATCCATGCAAAGTAAAGATAAAAAACTCTTCATTAGCTTTCTGACAGTCTTCTCCCCTGAATTATGAATACTGATGTATAAAATTCTGCTAGTCTAATGTACTTTATCTGAAATATTTAAAATTATTTGCTATAGTTATTCAATTTACATCGTGAACTTAGATATACCCATGAAGCCTTCATTTCAAGAGAGATCAAAATGAATAATATTTAACCACCACAGTGCCTGTGACTGTAAAAGAGTGAATCAATAGAGCTAAGCACATGGCAGTTGCCTTGCAGTTACAACGATTCCTAGAATTAATGAAGGAAATTTGTATTATCAGTCCTATTTGGGGAAGAAAAAAATACTCCATAAGTACATGGCAATGAGCAAACCTCCAGCACTACTGCAAAGGTAGTGATAGTGAATATCTGCAGTAATATGAGAAGCTCAGAGAATGTTCCACTGGACTTCTAATTTTATACCAAAAAGAATAGAATAAAATTTCAAGAGCCTTTTTCTGGTAGTTTTGTACAATGTTATATAAAGCTTGTAAAACAACAATGAAAAAAACCTCTCAGCTATTCAGTTGCAGTATTTTTTTCTATTTTTTCTCAGGTTATTTATTCTCATTTTCTTTGTTTCATGCTCTTAAAAAGAACCTCGATCATTGACTTCTATGCTTTTCCTATTCCTTTAAGACATTTTCTAGAGATCAGACTTTATAAAGAAAACAATAGTCGTATGGTCCTTAGAAGAAAAACCTTTAAATTTTATTTATCAATACATTCCTAATATTGCAAGTATATACTAACAATTTATTATTATTAAAGAAATGTTTAATAATTTCTTTAATTATTAAATCAGTTGTCTTCTCTAGTTAACATCAGTTGCATAAAAATAACAAGATCTAGCAGAAACCTGTGGGAAAAGTGCTTATATTGTAGTTTTTAGATGGGTTTACAGCTAAAGAAAGAAAAAGGATTTATTGTTTTGCTATTTTAACCATATTTTATTAGATGACATTATAATTTCTAAACTTTCTGTAGGTAATTCCATACTCAATAATTCATAATAGTGCAAGAGGGAATTCTTGTTTCTAGATTATGAAATGGTTGTGTGTTTGCTCATGGGACTCCTGATTTCTATTTCTTGGTGTTGAGCAGCCCCTCTGAGAATGACAAAGAAAACCTTTCTTGCCTGGCACTGTCCTTCTCTTTGGTGTAATCTATTTCTTGGTGCTGTTACTTGAAGCTTTGCTGATCACAAAGAAAAATCCTCAGCACAGCACCCACTTTTTCTGGGGCAGTTGAAGATGTTTTGAACAGGGATTTGCCCAGTGCAGTGCTATGGCTCTTACCTGTGAGCCAGGAAAATAAAATAATTAATTGGCATGTATCCATACTGTATTTTCAACACAGACTTAACAAGTGTGCATGCCCTATGTTGAATTGTAATTTAACCAGGTTTTAATGTAAAATATTTAATACAAATAGAAATCACCTAATAGCTTTCTTGATATGTAATTTAGTCTTACTTTAGCAAAGCTATTCCAAAGGGCATTGCTCTACTCCAGTCTTATATACTTCAGTGATAGAAGTTCAGCAAATTTCCAAGGTAGATTATTCTGATTTTAAACTATTTTTCTATTGGAAAATAGTTTATTAATTTCTTTAATCTCAGTCTCCTTTCATATGTCCTTACACCATTGACTTGTTCATGGGGTGTGGATAACAGCTGACTTCTTTTGTTGACTAAGCTTCATTTATTTGTGTTGTCTCATTCAATCCACCTTTTCATTACAGTAAACTATTCCTTCAACACTTACTCACACGTGTTATCCTTTGGGCTGAAGTATATCTTTGTTCATTTTAAGAGCTGTGCAACAAAAAAGCTACTTGAACATGCAAAAGTGATGCAGAGAGCAAAGATGAAGGAAATCTACTGCTTTGGAATTCTATCAAATGAACTCTCTAGACATTTTTTCTGCTGTCTTGTAATACCTGAATTTTACATGCACAATCTCCTTATCAGGCTTTGCACTGTTATATTCATCCCAGCTATTGTTTCCTACCTACAGCATTGATGACAGTGACACTTCCCCTATTGCTGCATTTGATGTCTCAATATTTCCATCCTCGGAATATCCTTGAGACATAATTACTAGAACTGGTGCCAGGCTGATGCCTGGTGACCTGAGTCAGATTACTGCCTTGTGCTGCTTGGGTTTGCTTTCCAAATCCCCCAGTTCTCATCTCTAATATGAGCAGTTTCTGCCCCTTGATTCAGTCGTGTTTGTTGTAGGTGTTAATGGCAGTGAATCACCGTGGGGTAGGTACCTCATGACACCCCATTAACAGCACAGATATCCCCACATTACACAGATATCCCACCTTGTTACTGGTTTTATGTTCTGACCACTCTTTGACAACTGTTAGATTCTATAGAATTCTGCATTTCCTTTTGCAGTGGACACCACCCCATGAAGAAAATTGCATTCAGAGAGGTTTGGGGCTTTCTGAAGTTTCTCCTACTAGTTTCTCCTATTAGGTGTGGTTGCTTTCCTGACTGATTTGGAGTGTCCCTGGCACTGAATTCCTCTCATTTATTCTTACTTTTGGACCCTCATGTCCTGAAACTATTTAATGTGCTACACTTGATAGAAACCCTCCAAACATGGCCTTATGCCACTAGGACACTATTAAGAAGGGGTTTTTTTAAAGCCAGCTTCTTTTAAGCAAACAAAATTTGGGCTTGATTCATGTATTATGAATCCCCACTGGGTTATGCTGTTTTCATGACTAATTTCTCTCTAACCACAGCTTTACAGCCTATGACCTTACAACAGCAAGCTGGCTCTAAGAAAACACGGGCTTGTTGTGATGGTGATGCCTTTGCTCATGTTCCAGGTCCCCTGTGGCTTGTTAACTCTCCACACACATACTACTTCAATTGCCTCCAGGCATTGTTGAATTGCCAGGGATCAGGAAAGTGCCATGCCTCTACTGGACACTTCAGATTAAATATAAAAGAAATCATTCTAATTTATGCTAAAATCAATTAGATTCTTCTCCATTTCACTTTATGAAACAGCATTCTCCAAAGGAAAACAAAACACTGTTTTCAGTCTTTTGTAGTCTCATATGCAAACTGCAAATCTACTGCAAATTATATCACTTTGATATTAAGTTATACTAACACTAGGGGAATAGATGCCACAATGAGAGACCCAGTAGAAAAGAACTGGCATTACATCAGCCATTAACACTTTATCAACTAAAAGTTGCTAAATACATATTCACATTCAATTATAACAAAAGCAATTTTGCTGATATCTCACTGGAAACGATTAATTAAATTGTCAAAACCTCCAGGTCCAAGCAAACGTGTGTTACCTGATTTTAAAAGAAAAATGCCAAGTTATCATTCAAACATAACCAATAATATGTTTGATAAAGGTTCCTGTAATCCTAAATTTGGGGTTCTTATACTGCACAGTTACAGAATTTCAAGACATAACTTTATGAGAATACAGAAGCACCTGACATGAAAGAAGTATATGAGAGTAGTTGTAGGGTGGAGGCAAGCTCCTGACACATAAGCACACACACATAGGCATACATACACATATACTCATATTTATACAATAATGTATTTGTTCTATATGTAATTCGTGTCTGAAGGCACCACTGTATGGAATGGACTAGGTAGTGTGAATTCTCAGATCATTTATCAAAGTCATATAATCTCAATTTTAATATTTCTTAAGCTGATGTATTTCTGGCAAGAAGATCTAAATGATGAGGAAATAGCTTGAGCAATTTAGTAGTTGAAGCCTTTGTGAACTCATATTGCATCTCTGACCTACAGTGGTGTTGGGGCATGACATACTATAAGTAAGTCATCAAATTGAAATCAAGCACCTTTGATCATTAAAAAATTACATTGCACTGCTTGCAGGAGTGAATAAGATGTTAAACTTTGCTTCTGCACAAGCTTTAAATTGGGCAATTTAAAACTGTTTGGGTAATTCAGATGGGGAAATATTCCTTGCTACAGACTCATTAAAGGAAATTTTTCTTCACTTTTCTCTTCTACTTTAATGTGTACTATTGCTGGCAGGAACTATGAAATTTTCATCCATATTCCCAAAATACATTAAAACCCCACATATTTGGACTCAATTTATATGGAAGGCATTTGAAATGAGATTAAAATCCTATTTTTATGTAGTACACATATTAATGCATTGATTTTTAAGGACAAGATGCATTGAAAACAAATGTTTAATTTAAAAAACTCAAATCCAGGTAGCCTATTTTTGATATTCAGAATAATATCTCAGTAGGATTAACCAGGGCATAAAATTTACTCAGTATGGATCTCTGTTCTGTCTGCTGGTTCTGTAGAGTGGATCAATGCTTATATCTCTTTTTGACTGCTTTCTGAGTTTAAGATTCTCAGTAGGGAGATTTCAGCAGAATACTGTCTCTGTTATAATTGGAAAATCACAAAAAAACCACTCCAGCATGGAACAGACGTGGGATATCCTTTTTAAGATGCAGAGTACCTGCATAAAACCTTTATGGTCTGACCCTTCCTTCACAATTCAGAATTTCTCTGAGGTCTTTTCTCAGAAGTATCTCTTTCCAGACACCCGAAGAAGCAAGTGCCATTTGTGTGCCTTGGTGGAATGGGTTACCCCCTTGGGTGGAGGGGGGATCTTGTTTCCTCCTGCAGGAACCCAGTCTGGAAAAGTCTGAAAATCTGGACAACCTAAGGCTTGTCCCACCCACTAATTGTACCTCTGGGGAGAAGAAATATAATCATGTCTCAAAATGAGAATATCGTTGAGAATACTCTTTCACTAGGTATCACTAGAAGTGCAAAGTGTACCTTCTATATTTTTGATGCTTTTATTCCATGTAAATCCCAATACAGATGGAATCTAGGGCGTCTGAACTTTCTGATTTTCTAAGTGATATGTTTAATTGTTGTCTCACTCACTGTGTCATATGCTACTAAAGTAATATATGTGACACTTCATTAGTTAGTGAATATTTAAAGAAATAAACCTTTTTATTAAGAATTCTATGGATTACCTTCTCACACTGGTATACAAAATGAAAGGCATATTTGTGATACACTTGGATGTTAATAAAAATGACTGATGACAGAAAGGAAAGGTAAACTTTAAACCAGGAACTATTTCAGTATTCAGCAGCCTAGGATGAATAAGTGAAGCAATTACTGAGATTTTTAACAAACAAGAAAAATGTTAATTGTGTCACTCAGACACTGAGTGGCTTGTTACAAGCATCTGTAGTGAATTAGAGAACCATACTGAGTTTTAAAACTATGAATATTAAATGTTGTCTTCTAGGCCAATGAAATACTACACTTTTCCATTTTGAGCTCAAGCAACTCTTTGTTAAATTTCACCACAGGATGCTATTCTCCAATCACTCATCAAGACAAGACTTTCTAATGTTCGAGTACTAATTTTAGGTGTAACTGTAGTTTTAGCTTTTGTAATCCATACTTGGCTTAATTTCTTTTATGCAATAAGTGTAACTGTCAGAAGTGATGAACATTATGTTAAATTATAAAGCAAAAATTATGTTTTCTTGATAAAGAATGCACATAGTATGTGCCAAATTGATGGAACTAGTGAGATTATAAAAGAGCCATGCTTAGCAGCCCTGCAGTAATTTAATTCCCTAATTTGCCAGACTGAATGCTAAGAAATTCTTTTCTTTTTCTTTTTCTTCTCTTATCTTCTTTTTGTTTGTTTATTTGGGGTTTTTTGTTGCTTTTGTTTTCCTTAAGAGCATTAAGCTTTGATGTGACTGACCCTGATAACAAATGCTGAACTGTTACACCTAATACAGAAAAAAAAAAGAAGAAACAGGCAAAAGACAGAGGTAGAACATGAGTGGCAGTTGGATATGGGAAATGCAAACTAATGGAACACTAAGAGTAGGGCCAAGTTGATGGTTTAGACTCAAAGAATAAAAGTATGACCTGGAAAATGTAAAACAAAAGGTGAAAATTTTGAAAGTTTTGGGCTGTGTAAATATTTTCCTAGGCAGGTAATAGAGTCTTTGGTGTTTTGGTCATTCACCACTAACTAGGAAAAAAATACATAAGGAAAATTTTCCTTGGAGGTAGCACTTCCTAGAAGAGATATGCCTTGAATCATCTGATATTTGAATATTATTGCTAGAACTAAGACACTTTTTTCTTGGAAATCATCTTCTATTGCAATTAAGTACTACCTTTACACTGAAGATAACCAAAATCTATTCATAAAATCTATTTTTCCCCAAAAATCCAAAATTAATTGTATTGGTTTAGGAATTTTTTTTATATATAAATATCTTCTTAGAAAGATCTCACAATATTATTCAACATGTTAAATGAGAATGAAAGGCATTATTTTTTTACGTTTGAGAAAACAATCTTCATGGAGAAAATAAAGCTCAATTTACTGCATATACGCTATCTTCAGAAATACCTTTTTCAGTCTATCTGCTAGGTTTGTGTTTCATCTGGAAAGTAGCACATTCAGATCAATTGTCCCATCATACTTCTGATGCAGTATTGCAGTAAGGAGTAATTTTAAAGGATATCTCCCATTTTAAGACAGCAGTAGTACTTCACATAGTAGTACTATGTGATCTGGATTTTACTTTATACAGATATTCAGATATTAACACACTGAAGGAATAAGATCCTTAGGGCATTTTCTTGTATTTGTGGTAGTTTATCCACTGTCTATGGTGGCTAAATCTATTTACATCACACCATATCACACCGTCACTCAAAAAGTAAAAGCATGTCATTTTATTTCTGTAGCTTTCTACTTAGTGTGAGATATGGCTGAAAAGTAAAGAAGTTGTGATGTTAGAAAATCAAAGAAAATGAAAGGTTGAGACTGCAGAGAGGTCTTTTGCCTTTATATAAATGGATGGATCTACACAAAAATGTGCCAGTCAGGGTCACCCACAGGAACCAGAGTCTGGGGAGTATTGTTCAATAACAACTAGCTCAGAGATTATTGCAAGACTGGTCAAGTATATGGTAAACTGCTCTGAGCAATGGAATTTCGTAGGTTTTTTAACCCTTAAAACATAAGGAAAAAAAAAAAAAGTGAAGACAATGACTACTTGAGAGAAACAATTATGCCAATCTATTGCCGTGCACATACACAAAACATATTGTCAAACTAAACCAGTTAGTCCAAGTTAAAGTTATGCTTTTGGAGTGGATTTATTCTGAGTTTTATCCTTACTGATGATCCCTATATATCATTGATCTGAGAGAGAAATAAAAGATGTCACTCCTCAGCCAAAGCTCATTGTCCTGAAAGATAAAATATGTTTTGGATGTGTAATAGATTATGTGTATTCCGTATCAGCAATTAAAAAAAAAAAAAAGAAAAAGCCCTAACAAAGCCACAAGCAAGCTGTGTATAATACCTATTTCTCATACAGGCAGCTGCTGAGACAGCTGGTTCCTTCTCCTTCCGGTGATAATACCTCACTCACACTTTGGGTTGTCAAACCTCTGTAGATAGGACACCCAATTTAAGCTGCTCTGCTCCTGTTATCACTTCTCTCCTTGCTCCCTGCCCTGACTATGATTTTAGCTTTGTTAAACAAGTTTTATTCCTTCAGTTCTTTGTAAAATAGGGCCAACACTCTGAGGCTAATGCAGTAACCTTCAACTTATGAGAGACTAAGAAACAGCTTCTCCTGTTCTCTATCTGTAGAAATCTCTAAAACAAAATTTTCTCCCTTCTGCCTTTGTTCTCATTTTTTGTCATACCAATGCTGAAACTATTGTTCTGTTCATGCTGGCCACCACCCAGGAATAACCTGCAGTTATGTGACTTAAATTCCATATGCTATTGCAGTGTAAAAATGTTCTCAATTTGATCTCTGATCATTGTGATAACAGAACCAGCTCCCACTATAAAACAATATGTGTAAAATAAATGTATCTTAGGATGACCCACTGGCCCCTTTCACCTTCCTGATTTGGAATTTGAGATTTAATTCAGAATTTTAGTTCTATAACTCTATAATTATCAAGTTTCTGCCAATGTGTGTAGGTGTTGCTAAAATGTTGCAATCAACTGAGGAAATATTTCAAAATCATAATTTACCGTTTTATGCCCCATTATATGATATCAATTTAATTGCTGCCTACAACATAGCCTGAATGAATAATCATATTCCAACATGTTTCTGTTTTAAAGATCCATAGCTAAGAATGATAATTAAATTATGCTTAAAACTTTTAAAATAAAAGAATACATTTACTAGATATTTAATATAGCACGTATGTTTCTTTTAGAGTCATATGCTCATTAGATCAGAACTGCAATTCTATTTCTCCACTCTGATTCATTTTAGTTTTCATCTTCTGGTAACCTAATTAGAAATATAACCTCACAGAGAGTTAGAAACAAACTTCAAAGAAAAAGGAAGACTGCTAAAAGTGAGTTTTAAAATGTTACGGCCATCTGGATTTCCATGTTACAGAAACAGACGGGATATTGATCAGCATGATTTTCTGAGTGGGCAGCACCTGCAGCCTGCAGGGGATAGAACATACACTCCAGCTCCTGTGAGAAATATCCTGTAGACTGTTATCAGTCTCAAGATGTAATTTCAGTAATCTGTATCAAAAGAAAGGTTGATTTTTTTTACATTTTGTATATTTCTAAAATGCATCTTGGAAATTAATCCAGTCACTGATGGGCCTGATCCAGCAGCGGTAGAAGTCATTTGAAGGGCTGTCACTGAAGGCAGTAAGTTTTGTACTTGACTATAATTAGAATATGCAAATGTGCATCTTTCCATGAAATAAGACAGTAGTACAATGAAAGGGGGGGAAGTTAATCATACACTTGAAATCACAGCATGTGGCTGCATATTAAATATTGTGTTGAACCGTCAGCAAAATCCTGAAATGCTTCACCTAAATGAATTATTTTCCACAGTGTTGCTCCAATATTTTGCAAAGACCATTTTGTATTTTCTTTTCAAAGACTACCTAATTTGAAAGAGTACCCTTCTAAAGAGGAACATAAACATAAATAGGAATAGTCAGTGGTATTTTGAGCCTGCTATAGGCAGTTGCTGTTTGTGATTATGATGTTATTTATTCATTTGTATAATTGCTTATTTCATCTAACTATGACTTCATGAGCTGTGTATATGAGCTCTATTAGCAGGTAAGCAATGTGTAACTGTCTAATATCTTCCTACCTATCTGGAGTAAATTACTGGGCAGGAACACTCAATATTAAGACCCTTGAGATTCGAATCTCTGGCTATATACTTTATATTCTCTCCAGAGCATTCACAGAGGAATGCAAACACAGTTCTTAGTGTATGTATTGTACATTACTTAGGCAAGCTACTTCATATGGCAAAAATTGAAAGATACAAAGTGAAGTCAATGCAAAATGTACTCAATATTGCTATCAATGGGAAGAATAAATGTGTTTAAAATGCCACGTTTAAACAAATGGGAGAGCATAAGTGAAGTAGTCATGTGTGTGAAAGTGACACTGAAAGCTCTTGGAGCTGTAGAGAAGAGTGAGGGTTAAAAGCTGAGTGGACCTGGTTCAACATCGAATAAAAGTAATTACACACTGTCTTAATCAATTGCACACTGAGGATGAATTCAGAAAAGCCTCTAATAATTTTGTTCTGAAAAGGGGGACAGTGATACCCTTTCCCCCTCAGCAACAACAACATGCTCAGAATTAATATTCTGGAGTGATCATTACTTAATTGAAGTGCAGAAAAAGAGTTCTTACAACATTGCACAAAGGTGAGAAGCATCAGTTTCACAGTTTATTTGTTGTTTCAAATGACGGTCACTCAAATTACATGACTGAGCCCATTATAAAGCTTAAAAGGGTGGTAGAGGTGAAACAGAATTTAGAGGTTCTAGTTCACAAGTTTTAGAGCAGATTACTGAATTTTATCACAAAGCAAATCTTAGTTACTCAAACCGTTGCTGACATTCCCAATGGCAATACTTCATCCTGCTCTAAACAACGTTTTCCTGCCCATCCTGCCCTGCAGCCAAGGGTGCTTTAACACAAGAATTCCCCCCGTTATTCCCTCTGCATGGGAGGAAAAGCCTATCCATCCAGGAGCTCACTTAACGACAAGCTGAGAGCCAAGGTGTGTTTTCCAGGGTAGCACTATGTATGCAAGGGGTCAGGAGGGAGCAGCTCTGTGCCTTGGCTTCCCCCTCGGCAGGCTGGCCAGCTGGCCCCCAGCATAATGTGCACATTGAGGCAGCTGGACAAAGGATTTTGGAAACATATGGGAGCAACATATGTGTTGTCACAGGTCACTTGGTAACTCACGCTGTGGAACGCCCTCAGGTCCTGCACCAACTTGTGGCTGGAGACAAATGTGTGGTGGCTTTCCCCCTGGGAAATTAACCCATAGGCACAGCTTCAGCTACACCTTAACTCAATAGTTAGCAACATGTTGAGGAAGTGGGTAAGTCTGGCAGAAAAAATTATCAAATAAAAGAACTGTGTGCCAGGTGTAGCAAGAGATGAATGAATAGCTTTGGTCTCTCAGCTGTACTTCTGGAAGATAAACTTTGGATGTAAAGTCTTTCTGCTTTCTTTTTTAACACAGTTTTATTCAGTTTGAAAATTCTTCTACACATTTATTCAAGTATCATTTTAGAAAATACTACGGCAAACTAAATTGATGCATTTCTATGTATTCATTTTTTTTTTTTTTTAATTCTGGCCATATAGTGAGAACACGATTTTCTTACATTCTTTTCTAAAATGTGCCACTAGTTACCCTCTAACAGCCTAATATTCGTCTTAGAGATGTGATACCATCTAATGGTGTGATGTCCTTTTTTTAACAAATTTTTTGGAATGGAATGAATTGGTCAGAGAGGATGAACACCTGATATTTTGTCTGAGTCATGCTACTCATTCTGTCTTGTTTCAGGAAGAGTCCAAAGCAGGTTGAGAAACAATCAGTATCCCATTCACAGACCAAAAATTCTTGGAAGATCTCAACTTCTCAAAGATCCCAACTGCATACTTCACGTAATTTCATGTAATCTAAAAAATACTGAACATATCACTTGGAAAAGGAATGGGGATGCCTGCATAAGAAAAAAATTAAAATGAAAAATTGCCATTGCTTTTAATGTGGTTTTTCTCTAATTAAAGTGTAGAAAGTAAAATATTTATGATATTATTTTTTTATTTTTATTTTATAATGCATATTTATAATTTTATTTCCATTTCAAATTTTTCCCAGAACTTTTTTTTCCCACAGACTGTTAGTATGCCTGTGTATTGATAGGTGGCAAGATAATGTTCTCCCTTGAGAATACTTAATTTACCGTAATTTTTTTTGTTTGGTTCATTGTTTCCTTTTTTTTGTTGTTTGGTTGTTGATTCTGTTAGTTCTTTATCCTGAGCTCAGCTTTATATAATGTTATGCATTTCTAATTTTACAAGTGCTTATTGTTTCCATTAGTATACTGTAAATTTTTAGAGAAATAAACAATACAGACTGAAATAAATCTGCTCCTAACTCTGTAACTTCTCACCCATACATTTTCCTTTGTATGTGAAAGTAATTAAAATAAGCTCCGAAATATTTTTCATAAACCTAATTAAATACAGGAGTACTTGTAAGATCAGTACCTTACCCAGATTCCTCATGTCTGACAAATTTTGGTACGATTGGTTTTTTTTGGGAAGAAGGGGGTTTTGTTAACATTTCATTTGGCTGAAGAAGTTGGAAAGAATTCCACAGAATAATCAAAGAGGAGCAGATAAAATAAGGTAATGCATCTGCAGAGAAAGAGTGTGTTTCAGGCAATATGAAAGTAGAGTTTAGCTTCACAAAATCTGTTTCTATAGAGACCTAACAAAACATGGAACTTTTTTCATTGAGGTTTGTAAATTGGGGTTTTCACTTCTTGCCTGCTCTCTGACATAGGAACTGTTTCCTGCCCTACCCTGTTCTCTTTTTTTGATACTGATAATGGAAGCTCTGTTGGTTATTAATGACACCCCAGCACACCAATGGCCTTGCGTTATCGACTGACAACCAATACCAACATAATAACTTTTTAATGGCTTAACACACATGCAAACAGCAGGTTCCCTACTCTTGGATAATTATATTTCACAGCCAGATCTAGATCCTGATTCCTTTTTACCAGGTTACCACCTCAGTGAGTAACTGGCTTTCAGTAGTCCATTCAGTGAGAGGAGCTTTAGGAAAGAAAAAAGACTTGAAAAAATGTTTACAGACCTTTTTCTACAGCTGGCATCAGGCATTCTGTTGCCAGTGCTATATATTTGTTTGCTTTAGCCTTTCAGAAAAATCCCTTAAAATTAAAAAATGCAACCTCTGACTTAAAAATGTGATGAAAAAATAAGAAAAGTAAGAGAACAGCTAAACCAGTGTTCAAATGATGAACTATATAAACCCATTAGTTAAAATGAAGACATATAATTGGAATCGTTTTCATTGGTTACAGATCAAGACTGAATCAGTAAATCCTCCCTTTAAAGTCAAAAGTTCTGTACCCTATCCAAGTTTTTCATCTTCAGTTTTGATTCATTAAAAACAGCAATGAGGTTATAAACATTCTTGAAAGAAGGAAACTAGTAATTGCATTTTTCTTCTCTGTTTCAATTTCTGGAATATTGCCTTCACCATCTATTTGAAAGGTTTGTTAACATAACACATAAATATTACTGCTTATTTTGAAATGCCTTAATTTTATTTTTTTGTTGTCCTTAATATTATTTCTCTGCATATGTATTCAGAATCTCTGTCCACAAGACACATATGACTTTGTTTTCCCGAAGTAAATTAAGAAATCTGCAATTAGTTGTAAGAACAAGAACTTCTTTTTAGGACTGTTCTATGGCTTCCAGTCAAACAAATTCCATATCCAATTAAAGTTACATCTTCTTTTATTACGAGTTCAAAGATTAATAAAATGACGACAGCAAAAAGAAGGAAAATAAAAGCTACCAAAGCTACCAAAAAGAAAAAAAACCCTTTCTGCTCAAATGAGCTATGAAAATTATCTCCAGTTGTATATTGAACTTAAGAATGCTGAAATTCTCCTGTGACTGCTATTGGTTTAACAGTGGAATATCTGCACATATTTAAACATTTCTTATGTTAGACCAAATCAAAAATACACAAAAACAAGCAGAAATCTACCTCTGTGTTCAATTTGCTTTGAACTATGCCAATGTAGTTAAAGAAAAGGTCTAAAAGCTCGCCCACAATAATTTCTTTGTTAAACTTCACTGAAGGTATGTTCAGTTTCTATTTACCTCCTCCTCCTGAAGTTTCGGTGCCTACTTTGAAGGAAGGTCATGAAATTCCTTCAAAGATAAATGTTAATTATTAGTTAGCAGAAACTTTACCTGTCCATGTCTGCAAAATATTTGAAATATTTGCAGTACATTTCAATTACAAGATAAGGTGGACTTCAAATTGCTCACAGTCTCTTTTATTCAAAATTTCTGAGTATTCTAGGAGAGTTTTGCTGAATTCTTTGAGCATCTGTGCTGTTACTATTAATTTCCCTCTTCAAGGTTTCTGAAAAAATACATAAACACATCTGATGATATCTGTAAAGCCTGTATTTTTCTGAAACATAAAACAAGGGAGAAAAGAGCATTATAAAGAATGATGGAGGCATCACTGAGTCTTCATTGTGTTGTTATCCCTGAACCTGGGACACATTTACTTTAATAAATGGAATTTCCTCTCTCATTTCTTGTCAGCAGTGAGTAGTGAATATTCCCGTAAACCCAAATGTTATTTGTGTTTCCTGAAACCATTAGAACATTTGAAATGAAACTTTTGTTGGTGTATGCATGATGTATTAGTCATGAGACTCTTAGAAACAATAAGTGTTATGAATTTATTCCATTGCACATGGCATAGGAACACATGCACATACACTTTCAGGATGACGTACCATGTTTGATCTTTCTTTAAAAAAAAAAAAACACAACATGTATAGATGAATGAAATAATGAAAAACTTGTATGAATTTTGAAATTTGGACAGTGGACTGCAGTGTTCCCTCAATTATCATGCCACTTCTAGAAGGCAACAAAATCATAAACTAGATATGAGCAAAATTACCTCCATAACTCTGTCAGTATTTAGCTGGCAAAAATATCATTGCCAGTTTAACTGTTCCAAATACTTGTTGTCCGAGTGTATCTTTAAAGGAGGAAGCCCTTTATGTCTGAATGGAAGTGGATTTTTTTAAAATCTGTGAAAAACAGCATTTGAAGCATTGAAGTCTTAACAATCCTTGTATAACTCTCTCCATTCACATTTTGCTCAGTTGCTATCTGACATCATGCTAATGACAATCATCATTAGAGGTGCTCCTAAATTTTCTTAGAGATGTTTTGCTAATCTATTAATTCATAGCTATAATCTAGGATATTATATTTTAGCTAAGTGATCAGTGGTACACAGGGGTATATGGAGCACATGTGTGCATGACCCTACGAAACATCTAGTAGGCAACTTTCAAAAAAAAAAAAAAAAATAGGGAATTTAAAGGTGGCAGAATTGGCAAAAAATATATTTATTTTTCTTTCAAATGTCACTCTGAAACTCTTGGTAAAATGATTTCTTGCTCTTGTGTCATAGACGCAAAGCCCAAAGCCCCAAAAGAAATCAAATTTGTGCTTGTATTTGTGATACCATGTTCAAATGATATTGCAATTCTAATAGCTATAGTAAGACTTTTGCCGGAAAGACTCTTCAGATAATAATCCACAATCAACAGCAAAATTTTCAGGTTTTTTTCTGGTTTTTTAATAAAGAGGGAGACAAGCCTGAAAATCACTGAATTAGGGTTTGAACTATAGTTACAACTAGATTTCTGATTGTAGATTCTGAATCTTGATGTTTCTAAGTTCAATATTGTAAAGAAATAGGAAAATATGAATGACATGTAGTAGGAATCTTTTTTTCAGTCACCACACTGGATACCTGAAGACAAGATACTCTACATGTTATGTAAGTTCTCAAAGGGTATAGCAATTTAAAACAACATTTTGAACAGAATTTTACTGCAAAGAATAATCTGTAGGTTTATTTTTGTTCAAGTGACAGCTTTCTACCACAGCTGAGAACTTTTCTGAGCATTTAACCGGGATATGTAAGGAAAAAAGAATTAAGAGGCTGATGTGAGAAAGCTGGTTATTAATTGGTTAATAAAATTTATGGTGAGATTTTCCTATGTACAGACCCAGGGAGATGTTCAGCTCCCATGAAAAATCTTTGTTTTACAAAATCTGTCTTTCATTCATTGTTAACTAAAGCACCACATGCAGTATCATACAACTAGAGAATATTAATTGTGCTTTGCATCTTCCCCCTCTCAAGAATGACAGCAGCCTGTTGATGCTATTCACAACAGCCTTTTGTGAATAGATGAGTGTGAAGATCATAGACATTCTACATCTCTATTACACTTTACAGGTTATTAAATACAGAAAAGCAACTCTGAAATAATCCCTGTACTTCTAGAAGCTTTGAAGTTGTCTGAATAAAAATGTTTCCTCAGCTTCTGTTGCAAGCATGCCTAGTGCAGTACTGAGTGTCCAAGTTTGACATTATAACCTTGGATTTGATATAAGATTAAGATCCTTCAGTGTCTACATAGTACCCAGCTAAGTGACTACTAGAGTGAAGAACTTGTTGTCCAGTTCATTTATCAATAAATAAACCTCTAGGATCCTCTGAAGTGCCTAAGATGAGTTGGCAGGTATGATCAAAATGTATATGGAAGAACCAATTCCTTCTGGAGCAATGGGTGAAAGTCAGGCAGGATATCCCTGGGCATCTCAAGTGTGACTGGAGGCCTGAGCTTGAGAAACTGAATGGAGCAGCTGATCAATACAACAGAGCTTAGAGATCTACTAAAGTGACACAGGGAATAGAGCTTTCACACATAGGTCTAGAGGGTTCATCCCTTCTGACAGGGACTGGTTCAGCTGATGTGAGAGGCAGCTTCCATGTCTTGGAGGGTGCCACAAATATCAGTGCCCCAGAATGCCCCAACTTCTGGGGCCTTCCAGCAGAGAGCTGCACCTATCCACAGCCCTGCAACAAATCCACAGTGTTGCATCAGGCAGTGTGAAACTCCCTCTCAGGGGAGGTTTGTGGGCCTCCCATGGAAACCTGATTGTATATTATTAACCCTTTGAACTCTATGTTTTGTGGGCTTCCTCACCCCCAGGGATCAAGACAGCAGCCATCACTTCGACAACAGACATCTAAGTTGCAATAATCAAGTCTTGTCCCTGGATCCACAGCTAGAGATATCTTTCTTTTTTTCTGCCCTTTCCCCCTTTCTTTCTTTTCCTTAAACATTTCCTTGAAGTGTTATTTTTCTGTGTTTGTACTACTATGTAACCAAAATGGCTACATACCTCCCTCCATTGCAACAAAATTGTTCTAAAATAAACCCTACATATATATATATGTGTGTGTATGTGTGTATGTATATGTATATGTATGTATATATGTATGTATACACACACACACACACATATATTTATACAGATATAAACAGCAGTACTTCAGAGTTTTTTCACTCTAATCCACCCCAAGGGATCTATTAAAAAGAACCTGGGTTACCCTTGCCTTCAGGGGTGTGTCATAGCAACTATTCCTTCAGTAAAAATACTCATTTTAGTCATTAAATGGTTGGGATCAGAAAGAAAGAAATATACATTATGTATCTTTAGGCATTTACTGTAATTAAGTGATATTTCTGTTGTAATATGAAATGGTGTAATTGCACTCCTACAGCCATTAAGGGATAACTCTCCAGGTGGACACTATTTCCAACCTTCTTTTTTTTTTTTTTTTTTTTTTTTTTTTTTTAATAATTACACTGCATCCAAAGAAATAATTACCCTGGAGGAGGGAAATTACTGTATCATGGCAATATTTATGTTGAAGCGTGGGAGAGTTGTACCAGTACGGCAACAAAAATGTAGTTGAATAATTCTCCTGGGTGATGGCCCTAAGCAGACAAGTCTGGGAATCTGGCATGTCTCTCTTCAGCAGGATAATGTTCCTGGTTGGGATTCAGCTCATGGAGTTTCTGTGTTGGTGATTTCCCTTTCCTCTGTACCATGGTCAGATACATCAGACACCTGGAAGGAAAATTTCAAGACTAGAAAATTGTTCAAGGAAACAGAAGTTTTATTGGTATTCATGGAATACTGTGTTCATCATTACTGCATTTCAAGTGTTTATCTTTTACCTCTGTATCCCATGGAGAAGCTGAGTGGGCATTGGTGTCATCTTCAGGTCATCTCAAGTTTTAGGCTATATTTACCTAATGAGGGTCGTACAGAATCACAAAATCACAGAATTGTTGAGGTTCAAAGGGTCATAAAGAATCACAAAATCACAGAATTGTTGAGGTTCAAAGATACCTCAGGGGTTCATTTGTTTCAGTGTCCCTGCCTAAACAGGGCCACCTGGAGCAGGTTGCCCAGGTCTGTGAGCAAGCAGCTTTGGAATACCTCCAAGCATGGAGGCTGCACAGCCTGCCTGGGCAGTTTGTGCCAATGTTGTCACCCTCACAATACAAAGGTGATGTTCCAGAGGCTCAGAAAGAACCTCCTGTGTTTTCCTTTATGCCTACTGGCACTGGTCCTATCCCAGGGCACCCCTGGAAAGAGCCTGGCTCCATCTTCTTTGCATCCTCCCTTCCCCTGAGAGTTCTTTTCTCTTGGCTGTATGGTCACAGTTCTTTTAGGAGTGATGCTCCAATCCATCATTTTTTTTTGTCCTTTGTTAGACTTTCTTCAGCATGTATGTGTTTCCCATGTACTGGGGAACCCAGGACTGGATAGAGTACTCCAGATGTGCATCACCAGTGCTGAGCTGAGGGACAGGATCACTTGCTTGTTGCTTGTCATCCTGCAGGAGAGCAAATATTTGTTTTAAAATGTATTTAAATCACTTCTTTTAAGACCAGACAAGTCCGGCAGCCTCAAATCTGTACAGCATTAGATGTGGACAATTTTTTATACTACAAAGAACACATAAAATGAGTTACACTTTATTTAGGATTTTTATTGTAAACACATATGGTAAATTATGATTCACACACTCCTTTTCTTTGTATTATTTGATGAATGTTGATAAGTTAGCCAATACCTTATTTTGATTTGTTCCATTTGCAAGATTGCAGATTTCATGATACATATGAAGATTATGTTGCAGTAAAAGAAGAAAAAAAAATGTGAAGCACATATACCCTAGAATTAACAAGTTAGCACATTTTTCAAACACGCCACTTTGAAAAAATAAATGTTGCTTGATTTCCATGGTGAGCTTAAACTAGATTCAATGCATTTGAGTTCGTGTAAAACATTAACTCAAAAACCACTGGAATGAACACTATCAACAGAATTAAAATTCACCTGCAAGATCAGAAAAAATGTCGAATGTTGGTTGAGAAGAGATGAAAATTGAGAAGAGATGTCTTTTGATTAATCTTATTTTTTATGTCTTTTAACAAGGCGAATTAATAGCACATTAATACTGTAGAGAAAATGTTTAATGCTACTGAATTCGGATACCAATTATAGTAATTGAAAGAAAAGAACATCAGAAGCAAATATTTTGAGGGAAAAAAACTCATTTTTTTTTCTGACACAACATTATTGGCACATAGGCTGTCATTTTTCCTGATAGATTACATCCAAAAAACCCTTTACTTCCTGAGTTCTAAAACCCTATATGTCATAAATGTGCTAAATATAAATCAATACCTGTTAGCAGCCCTCCAATCATTTTCAAGTAATTAAACTTGCTGTCTCTTACCTTTTATTTCTCCCTGGTAGATACAAAGCTTTATCACAAAACATACATTTGAAAGATGAGTCAATATATGTAGCTTCAATTTTAAAAGTACTCGGAACCTGAAAGATTAAGCTTTTTTCATTAAAAGTTACCTAACTATAGAGTTTTAGTGGCCCGTTCTTAAAACTAGATTCCTTACTTTCACTGGAAGGAATACAAATTAATCTTATATATATATAATCTTATAACCTTATAAAATACTTACCTATTTTAAGATCTTTTACCCTGAAATACTTTAAAATATTTTTGCGTGTGATTTCACCTAAACCAGCAAAATAATAATGAGAGTCTCTTACAGAACCCATGATTTGTTCTTTCATCATTATACATGTCAGCATCCTGAACAAGTTTCTGGGTAAACCCAGTCCTTATAAAGTGGAAAAAAAAACCCAACAAACAAAAAACCAAAAAGTGTTGGGGGGTGACATGGCAGAAATAGGGGAATAGGGTTATCTCTCTCAAGAAAGTAATCACAGATCTCCTTTCACCATGTTCTTCTGGGCTGATTTATGATGTCTGTGTAGAGCCCGTGGCAAACACTTACAGTAACACAGTGAACTCCCCAGAGGCAGCCCTGGTGACCCCTGCAGCCCAGCACAAGGACTGTTCTCTGAGGTTCTGTACAGTTCATGTCAGACTGAATACATCTGGGATAGATTTAGACCAAGTTTATTTCCAGCGGAGCTGTCCAGCTGTTCAACACTTATTGAAAATCATTCTTATCCCTGAGATAACAGTGATCTATTTATCATTTTCTAATAGATAGAGACCCATGAAAGGGATTATGAATTTGTGACTATTAGGAGGAAAGAAAAAAAATAAAAAAAATAAAGGAAATCCTCAAAGTAAAGGGCAGGCTGAGAATGTAAACTAAAATACTGTTTATAAACTTCCACTGAGGGCTGTTCAATATTTTCCATGAGTGTATTTTGTTGGAGACGTTGTTAACTTCAATAAAATGAAAAAATCACGAAGCCCTGATGTGTTGTGTTCCTTACAAGCTAAGAGAGATGAAATCCTCCTGCTGTCCTCCCTGAGAGCAGATGGCAGCTCAGCAAAACATCCCAGTTCAAAGGAGAAAATCAGCTGTACCTGGTGTATGGCTGTAGCATCCTGTTTGAGCACTGAGCAGTGCCACACACTGGCATCATCTCCTTTTTCATTCTGCTGTGTACTTTACTACAATGAGCAGTTTGTACCATTTAATCCATGGTGTATAACTTCTTTTCTCCTCCTGTATTTCCTTGATTTAATCACAAATTAATTAATGGGCAGAGAAGAAAAATAGCATGGCAAATAGAGTCATTATTGCTGTGTAAAATTAAGGCAAGAATAGATAAACCTACTATGTGGAAGAAGTAGGAGCTAGTAGAAATGGTTGTATCTCAGTTACTGCACCTTCACTGAGCTCTTGCATTGTGTACTGTGCCTTTCTGCTATATGCTACCTAGCCAAATAAAAAAGTTGGCTTGTCTGTTCTTTATATTTTTGTATGATAAAGGAATTGCATGTTTCAATCTGAAATATTTAATTTTCTGTTCCTTCCAGTATTATTCATAAGTTCACATTTTTCCTTGTCAACTTAACTGAATAATTTTATAAAATGAAAAAAAACCAAAACCCTCTTGGATAGATAGGCCGTTAAATGCCCATTAAAAATATTTCTTATTAAAACCAAGAAAATTACTTTCTAAAATATTTCTAAAATATTTATTTTAGAACTCTTGAATTACATGTGCAATTCACGTATGCCTCAATATTGTATTAAATATAAAACGATTCCTTTACTTAACTGAGACATCAGAAAATAAACCTGACTGGTATTTACAGAAAAATTAGAGAAATTTTTGTGTTCATGTCCTTAAACAACAGTACCAAATAAAGTTGTATTTTAAAAAAAGAAGAAAGAAAGAAAAAAAAATAAAAAGGAAAAAATCTACAATTTCATAGAATCATTGAGTCATTTTGTTTGGAAAAGATCTTTAAGATCATTGACCCAGCTGTTAACCCAGCACTTCCAGGCCCAGCACTGGGTTGTGTCCCTGGGCAGGCTGTTCCAATGCTCGGTAACCTTTGACATGAAGAAATGTTATCCTAATATTCAATCCAAAGCTTTCCCAGCGAAATCAGAGGCCATTTACCTGTGTTATATTTCCTGTTTCTTGGGAGAAGAGACTGACCCCACCTGGCTAGAACCTTCCTTCAGGTATTTGATGAGAGGAATAGGGGATCCCCTGAGCCTCCTTTTCTCAGGGCTAAACAACCCCAAGTCCCTCAGCCACTCTTTGTAAGACTTGTGCTCCAGAGCCTTTAACAGCTTCTTTGTTCTTCTTTGGACACACTCCAGAACATCCAGTCTTTCTTGTAATCTTCTTTCAGTTTTATTCTGTTGTTACAACTTTTTAAAAAATATGAAGAACATATATTAGAGATTATATTTATATCCCTTGGTGAGGAGTTTCCAGAAGAACAACATCCTGTCCATTCTTTATGTGGCAAACATTATGATTTCTGAGCCCTCAAATTTTTATTTTTATTTTTCTAATTTAAACTCATATTGCCATGCATCCTTGAAAATAAGTATGAGCTTTATTGACCATATTACCTACATGATTCCAAAGAGGTGTCCTTTTAAGCACTTGTAATAATTTAAAACTTAAAACCAAAAAGAATAAGTCATTAGAAACAGATTGAGAGTAGAGAGTAAAGATGGGAGATAGCCAGAAATGAAAGCCCCTGACCTGATATTCAGTTGATTACAGTCAGAACTTCTGTAGCTGGTCATAAAAATATTAATCCAAAAGATTTTTTCCTGTATATTAAATAACATCGGAAATCAGAAGTCTGCATTTTATGTAGCACGGTTATTTTGAATTCTAATACAGCTCAGCTATGAAAACATAACCTGTTTCTTTTTAAAACTAAAAATCACTTGGATCTCTGGGTGGGATCCTGAATTGTCCAGAAAGTCATGAGTAGCCAGGAGGAAAGATAGGGAAAAAAAAAAAAAGGTTAGGTCATTATTTTGATTGATATTATTAATATCTGTTTGCATGGAGCTAAATTCAAATGTTCCAAAGGGTATATCCAAGAGGAATATGCTTGGATAAAGGAGGAATATAAGCAGA
Organism: Cisticola juncidis; assembly: GCA_013400215.1. Taxonomy (NCBI): domain Eukaryota; kingdom Metazoa; phylum Chordata; class Aves; order Passeriformes; family Cisticolidae; genus Cisticola; species Cisticola juncidis. The sequence goes on from VXBR01004370.1 coordinate 384,940, forward strand.
AAGTTGGGGAAAACAGCTTGCTTCCCATCAATTTGAATAAAAGCTTTGACATTTGAAAGTTCTTCTTAAATTGTACAGCTTACATAAATATATCCTTGCTCTGTCTGGCTCAGACTGCACTTTATAGGAGTTCACTTTGCACCAAGGACCAGGATCCTGAATCATGCCCTTCCTGTGTTTCTGGAAACTTCTTTCATAGATATCACAAGAAATCAACTGACCAAAGGCAGGCATCTGAGTGTGGAGTCCTGTAACATTTCTAGGGTGATATTTAATTGCTGTTAGTTGAGTTAGAGTCAAGTAAATTCACTGTCCCCTGAAACTGTTGATTTCTGCACAGCAGCTGTAGGAAACAAGAACAAAGGTCAAATTTTTAATGAGATATAGACATCCTGGGTTAAGGGAGTCAACAAGTGTCATCCCAAATGTTATTTAAAATTTTTTGCCTCATGAAAATTAATTGTTGCTTGTTTGATAATTTGAAAAATGAGATACAAGAAATTCTTTAGGGTGATATTGTTCTAAATTCAAGTTTAGCTTATAATTATATATTATATCACTAAGAATAAAATTTTTTACCATGGAAGCTACTATTATTTTCATTTTGTGAGCATTTCTGAGACCATAAAATTGGGTTAATTAGAATAGCAAAGGGTATTTCAGTTTTGACACTGGACTGTCAAAATTAATTTAAAATTATTTCATTAAAATTAATCTTGAACTAAATTGCAATCAGTCTAAAACTGTGATTGCAGGGAATTTTAAATGGAATCTCTTTACCATTATAATTAATTTATGAAATTTAGCAGAATAAACTTCATGTTTCTCGATTATAAGTACAGAATTTTTTGTATTTTTGATATGTAATGCATGCAGTGACACTTCTATGAAAATGCCTATTTATTTCTGAGCTGTAATGACATTATGCAGAAATGGAGCTAATATCTGCCCTGAAAAAAATTAAAAGTATATATATAAATACCTTTTCATGATGAATTATTCTATATAAGATCTGCATTGGTTACAGGAGGCATGGCTATGGTCTGGATAGAAAGGACAGGGCACATCTTCAAATCATTGTGGAATTTTACTTTGTAAATGCTCCTTGCACTGTCAAAAGACCATCTGGGGACCACAGAAGGTCTGGTGTTTAAAAGGTTTGGAAGATCATAATAGAATGAGATTTCTGACTGCTCCAAGCTTTGATGATTTCTAGTGGTCCCTGGCAATTAATCCCATCATATTTATTATCAGAAGCACAGTACTTCACAGGTTTAGATGTAAATTTAATGATTCTTTATGAGGAAAAATTTCAGGCGCAGGTAGGGGAACATATTATCTTCCGGTCTTTAAAATTTAATGTTTCTAACAAATATTTTAAAGTGCCAAAAAATTAACCTGACCATAAATGTTTGTTTGTTTGTTTTTAAATTAATTAACACATTATAGGCTTAGATATTTGGCTTTGTAGGGAGGGTTTCTTCAACACACAGTGGACTCTAGATTGTCTTAGTGCGTGCTGGGCTGCAGTATGAATATTTTTGCTATTAGCAAAGGACAATTGCTAGTGCAGTCCAGAGGAAAGAAGTTCTCAGCCCAATTCCCAGGTCCAGCTGTGGCTGTTGGTCCCACCCAGCCAAGCCCGAGGCAGTCGGGGAGCGCTGGACGAGGCTCTGGCCCTTCCCTCCCTGATGAATGAGCTCACCCAGCAGCACAGGCTGGACTTTGGCCAGCAGCACGGGGAGGTGGGAGCACAGACAGGATTTATGGAGTGCATCTTGCACGACTGAGCCTCGGTTCTGTTCCTAAGGCAAAATGAAAGGGAGGGGTTTAAAGATCGCTGTCAGCAGATTATCCTGAATGAAGCACTTGCAGCAATGATACATTTTACCTACAAGGCTAAGCCTGTTCCTAATTTTTGAGTCCTGCTTGTGTGAAGGAAAAGAAAACCTAAAATCCAGAATAAACAGGACTTGATTTATATTTGTTGGTTTTGGTTATTTACTTACTAATCACTGTCAGAAATATGCCACCTTCCTTAAGTGTACCCAGTACCATACTATAATAATTTCAGCCAGATTTTGCCTGTAAGTTATATATGTTTTTACACATTCTCTAGGACAAATATAGGAAGAAACAAACCATGTTAAAGGTCTTTATATTTTTTTTTGGTTTGTGCTTTTTCTTTACTTCACAATTTATCACAATTCCTCTGTGGTTCAAAATTTAATCGCTACTGTTGAGTCAGAGTTAAGTGAATTCATTGTCCCCTGAAACTGTTGATTTCTGCACAGCAGCTGTAGGAAACATTAATCAAGGTCAGATTTTGTTGAGATATAAACATCCTGGGTTAAGTGAGTTAACAAATATCATCCCGAATGTTATTTAAAATTATTTGCCTCATGAAAATTAATTGTAAGTGTAAAAAGCAACTAAAAGAAAAAATCGTATACTTCAGAAATGTTAATCTGTGCAAAGTCTCAATATCCTTAAACTAAAATGATGTCTTAAAAGGGGAGTTCTTATTAAAGTAGTATTTCTCATAAAATTATACTTTATATAATTTGGCTAATTTTACTTTTTACTTAAAATTCACTTAACTGTGGCTCTATGAAATTCACTGTAGAATTTTACACTGATAGCCATGAATATTTTTTGTATTTTTTTTTTTGTGTGAATGTAAAAACAAAGCCTATTACTTGAGCTTGTCAACTTTTCAGAACATTTTCATTGTAATTTCCAATATTTATAAAGCAAATATGAAAAGCAAGCTGTCTCATTATTGATTCCTGTTATTGTGGATTAATACAATTTTTTTCTATGTATTACAGATATAAAGACAATACCTTGGCAAAATAACAAAACCTTGCTAAGAAGTATCACACTTTTTAATATTTCAGTTACTTAAAATAATAAATTTGGTATCTGCATTTTTTTTAATATGAAATAAATAATAAGTTATTACATTTTTTAAATTTTACTCTCATCTCCCTCAGGAGGGAGGAAGGGAGGAAGGAAATAAATGATACTCTTTGGAAAATAGACTATTACTATTTTTTTCTATTTGCCAAAATATCTATTTGAAGCAAGCCATAATGATATTCTTTTAAAATTTCCTGAAAAAGGAAACTTTGAAAATTGCTTGTCACAGCCACCTCTCTATTTTGACTGATGAAGAATATCCAAACTGTCATAAGGGAAATGGAAGTTCCCTCTTTCTGGTCACTCACCAGGCAGCTGTGTTTGGATTTACATACTGATTCTGCATCTTGAGTTCAAGGACTGGATGTTTCTCTAGCCACTGATCTGTTTCTAGAACACAAATCCCCCCAGTCCAGCTAACTTACGTGTTCAGGATGTCCACACCTTCCAAACCTCTGCAAAACCTCATGAGTTTCAACAAGGCCAAGTACAAAGTCCTGCACCTTGCTTGGGGCAAACTCTGGTGTAAACTCAGGCTGGGGGATCATTTAGGTTTGGAAAGACAGGTATGTCAGGCAAAACTGGAGTCTCCCTTGGAGTGGAGAATGTAAAACTCTCTCTCTCCAAATTATTACAATTTTGCAATTAGGAGTTTTCAGGCAAAAATATGGGAATAGGAGTAACAGTTCTTTATTAGGAATAATAAAAATGCAAATGCAGTAATTAAAAAAAAAAAAAAAAAGCAAGCAAACAAACAAAAGTCCTAGAGAACCCTGGAGTCAGGAGTACAGCCTGACACCCTGTTGGCTAGGGTGTTGGAAGCAGTCCAAATCAGTCCTCCTGGAGTGACAGATGTAGTTGTGTTGGAATAGAGATGATCCTGTAGTGGTAGTGAGATGAGTGTGGTCTTCCTCTGAGAGCCCTGTGGAAAAAAGGATGTCTGGGGTCCCTGTGTCCCCATTTTATCTGGGTAGGGAATGGTTGGCTCCTCCCTACTGCATGGAACATCTCACAACGGAATGAAGTAATGTTAGCAGTCATGTAAGAGGCCCTAAATGCCCCATTCACAGGTGATGTCCCTCAGAGGAGGATGGGTGGAGGAAGAGATAAGGAGGCCCTGCCTTATCTGGTGTTATCAGGTGTCCCATTAACAGAAGGCATCCGCCCTCTTCCCCCGCTAGACTTACAAGAGATAATTACAATGTCTCCCAACCAGATGAAAATAGAATACACATTTTCGGTTACATTTTTCAACCCAAGACGGGGATACACAGACTGAGAGCAGCTGTGCGAGGAGGACCTGTGGGTGCTGGTGGATGAGAGGCTGGACATGACCCAGCAGTGTGCACCAGAAAAGCAGTCTTGTCCTAAGCAGCATGGCCAGCAGGACAAGGGAGGGGGTTCTGTCCCTCTGCTCAGCTGCTGGGCTGCATCAGCTCTGGGGTCCCAGCACAGGAAAGGCCTGAACCTGTCAGAGTGGCTCCAGAGGAGGGACATGAAAATGATCATAGGCATGGACACCTCACCTATAAGGAAAGACAGAAGGAGTTCATGTTGATTAGCCTGAAGAAGAGAAGGCTCCAGAAAGACCTTATTTTGATCTTAGAGTACTTAAAGGGGGCTCATAAGGAAGATAAGGACAAACTTTTTATCAGGGCCTTATGTAATAGGACAGCAGGTACTGGTTTCAAACTAAAAATAGGTAGATTTAGACTAAATATAGGAAGACTGTTTTGTACTTGCAAAAATGACTGTTGGTTATGGGCTTGGATCATATGCAAGCAAGCAAAAATATTCAGAGCAGTTGATTAGCTTGGAGATGGGATTGCAGAGAAATCCCTGTGAAGCAGAAGAGAATGCAGCTTGGACGAAGCTGCAGAGGAACTGGGAAGGGGAAACTACTAAAGTCTGATATGACTCTAGGGTACTTTTTTTCCATTAGATAAGAAGTTTCTATTTATCTTTTCTTTTGATAAGACAGAGACCATTAGGAGAGTTAAGTGCTGAGGTACAGCCCCTTGCAGCATCCATGAGGAATTGAGGAGGAAGGAAATTCCCAAAAATGACAGTGTTCAATAAAATCTCTATAACTCTTTGCATATAGACACAGGAGACTTATAAGGTCAATAAAGCTTTTCCTGCTCAATAAGAATGAATATTTAGAAAAGCAACATATGTTTATAAAAACAAATTCTTCAGATTTTAATTCTGTGGGGTTTTTTTGTTGTTGTTGTTTTTTTTGTTTTTTTGGTTTTTTTTTTAATCTAAGCAAATGTAGCAGCTGTTTTCCTCCCAAAATCTGTCCCAAGCCAGGACATCAACACTTGATCAATACTATATGAAAAAAAGCTTTTTATAAAGAAGTCATACCAAAACTGTTTTGAAAGCCTAAAAATAATATTGTTTTTCTGGAATCATAGCTAGCTGCCAAATCTCCACTTTCAGTTGGTTGTATATACTATAAGCACCATTATAGTGATCAGGATTCTTTGGAATATCAGTATGGAAAATAAAAGCAGCCAGGCTCTTGATATTTGGTGTGAGATTCATACAGTTTCCTTCCAACTCAGGATATTCTGATTCTAAAGTTGACAGGTTCTTAGCTGTGTATCTAAAGCTGTACAATATTTGGCATAGCTACCGTCTTGACATGTCATAAAATCATTTGAGGTGGTTACAGAATTTCAGATGGTGCAGCCTAGATTCCTAGGACCTCTCAAGCACCAAGACAGAGATCTTGTGTTTCTTTGATTATTTAGTTTCCACATAAAGGCAGAAGTTCATCCTACTGGTAAAGCTGCCCCACAGCAAATGGCTACCTAAGTATTCTGAATTAGAACATTAATTAGGGCATGTCTGGTCCAAAGCACTTGTTAGATATTTCTCTTCCTCCAAGATGCCCTAGGAGCCTGCAATAATCAATTCCTTCTGTTAAAGTGGTACTTGTGATTCAGAAAGATGGCTAGGAATGGCATAAGTTATTGTTTGCTGAAAATTATATTCTTCAGATACTTTGTTCCTAGAAATTAATGAAATTCTGATTGAATAAATTTTTTAATTGGGATGGAACCAATTCTACCTTCTGTCAAGTCATTAAAAATTATAGGCATAGAAACTTTCTAACAAAAGAGCTGCTGGATATCATCATGAAAGCCATGTATACCCTGGTATACCCTGGAAATGAGAAATTCTTCCCTTGAGAAACAACAAATTTAACTTTTAATTTCGTCAAACCAAGAAGGGTATAGTACAGAAGAATATTATAGAAAAATATCAGATGAACTAATATACGTTGTTTGTTAATTTACAGGAACAAAAAGATTTCATGGAACATTGTATGCAAAACCTGGTTGCTCTAGCCAAGTGCAGTCCCAGAAGGAGAAGTTGACATACATTTGCAGTTTCACATCCACACTTACACAACCTCTTCACAATATGGAACATATTTTATTTACATTTGTCATAACTACTGTATGTTAACTTTTGTCATAGTAAGTAATATGAAACATTGCTTTGAGTTGATTACTGACTGTGGCAAACTTCCTGCTACTGTTTGCAAACTGAAATTAAACAGGAAAATTTGAGCCCTTTAAAGCTGTATATGCAAACACATCTGTGTACAGACTCTGAGAAAGGCTAAATTGTGAATGAGTTCTGAATGAAGGCCACCTCTAATTCAACACAAATCCATCTACCTCTGAAATATGGCCTCCAGTCTGTAAGTACTTCAGTGTTAACTCTATAACTCTTAAGACAGTTTTTTTCACACATTTATTTGGAAACCTCATAACCTCTAACAAGGTAGCAACTCTTTTCTAGGATTTTGTTTCTTGCTACCTTTTCCAACTTTCTGGCTAATATAAATAGTGTTTTTCTTCAGTCCTCTGCAACCCAGTTTTATTTATAATCAGACTGGACCCATACTCAAAAGCCATCTGGACATGGTCCTGGACAACCTGGTCTAGCTGGCCCTGCTTGAAAATGTGGGCTGAACTATATGACCCACAAAAGTCCCTTCCAACCTCAACCCTTCTGTGCTTTCATGACTTTGTGTCTGCCATCGTCAGGAATTTCTCTTCTACAGTTTCCTCCCTTGTTATAAACTTCCAGATTCTGCCTGGTATGAAGGGAAGTAAATTACACTATTGAAAGGGAAGTAAATGTCACTATTGAAAAGCTGATTTTAAAGGGTGAGTTTGATTGTTCACTGGTTATGAGGTTACAAGGGAAATAACCTGTGGCTCTTAAAGAAAAGAAATAAAGATGTTCAGCATTTTCTCAAGGGAAGAGAAAGAAAAAAAAACAGGTGGAGGAGTCAATAAAAGAAGGAGTTTATCTTCTTTTTTTTTTTTTTGTCTAAAGTGGTGAAAGTAGTCATATGTCATATGTGAAAACAAAGACAGAAAAACTGAGCCAAAAAACACCTAGGGAAAATACCAACTTGTGTATCATGTCCAAAAGTTAGTTGGCCTAACATCTATCACCTGGCTGCTCGAATTATCACAAGTAAATAAAAACTTCTCTTTGAACTCTGTTGAAGCACACAAACTCAAACTGGCTTGAGATCTGAAGTACAGTAATTGCAAGGTTTCCTTAATTTATCTTTCATTGTGATGGATTATAGAATTATTAGTTCTAGATGTTGATTTATTTTTCCTCCATACTGTGTCACTCCTACACGTAGAGTAGAAACCCCATATAGTGGCTCCCTCTGTTAAATAGTCCACTTCAATCATGGACTCTCTTAACATTTAGGAATACTTGTCAAAGGAGTCAGCTTTGGCTGAATGGAGAGGGTGACTGGGACCCAGCTAACAGCAAGCCACATTTTGGGAGTGGAAGAATGTTGTCAGTTTAATAGGAAATTGAGAAATGAAGGAAATTTTTCCACAGTTCTGGGAGAAGGCTTTTGGTGTAATCATGACCATGTGTCTTGCGTGTCCCACTTTGTCATCTCCAAACGTCATTGCAGCACATCATGCAGCTGCAACTAACTGAAAACATTAAAACATTTCCACTGAGAAGAATTAAAAGCTGCAAATCCAGGTTAGTAAGGATTTAGGAGAGGAGCAGGTAGGAGTTTCCAAAAAGAAAAAAAAGGGAAGAATTCCCAGAGAACAGAATCACAGGTATACGGATAGTACCAGTGTGTGACTCCTTTTTGCAGATGACTGCTGCTGACATCCAAAGTGGCTTTTCCACATCAAGCTGTGCTTCCTGAAGGGATGGTGGCAGTAGTGAAGCACATCCAGTAATTACATACTTTCGTACAATTTTTTCTAGCCAAAAAAATTACTCTCACCGTGGAGAGTATCATGGTGGCTGCCATGTTCATGAAGTCTTTCCTACACTCCTTTTTCCAGTGTTCATCCTTGCATTCACATTTGGAGTTAAGAAATTAAACAAAATCTTATTTGTTCCTTTAGTTATAGAAAGAATTAAATATTTTATTCTCCTATTCAGAATATTTATCTTAAATATATTCCTATTGCAGTTCCCATACTCCTTTTTTTTACTACCCCCTTCCCTTATTTTGGATGCTATTTTTTTTTCATGTTGTTATCTTTCTCAATTCTTCTAATCTCTTAATGCTCTCTCAAGCACAGACTGAGGAGCATCAAAATACTGCTTTGGAAAATTAGGTCATAACCTTTCACTCCTCCTCTTTCTTTGAGTTCCCTGGTTTGGCGTAACATTTTGCTACAATAAGGAGTCACATCAGTCTATATTTGGGTGGAACAGGCTGCACAGGGGAGTGGTGGAATCATCATCCCTAAAGATGTTCAGGAAACAACTGGACATGACACTGCTATGATCTGATTGACAAGGTGGGGAATGGTCAAATTCGAACTCTTACATCTTTGGTCTTTTCCAACCTAAATGATTCTGTAATTATATGAATGCCTAGGCTCAATATTAAAAGAATTCTCAGAGACAGCCAGTCACAGTGTGGTTATGACCATGTTTAGTATTCCTGTGTCTATGATTTTGAAGTCACCGTCACATCTGTACACATCATTCAGTCCTTGACATGGGGCAGCCTAGTGCACACACAGATCCACCCCAGCAAACTGGACTGTGGAAAGGAAATATTCACATTGGACTATAAGGTGCTCATGTGCTGTGTCATATGGGCTGACATTCACAGCTTGGGTGGGAGGGTATGAGGAGTCTCAGATGAGCTCTGCCTTGAGAAAGCACAAACCCTCTCAGTGATGTTTGATTATAAAATCTACACCACACACAATTTTTGGTGCTTATAAATTGAAGGAATTCTAAAACAAGCTGAAGTAGGCATTACTGCATTGTCTGTAAAGAATTCAGATAGTAAAAATAATGTGTAAGAATCAAAAAAATCACCCCAAAACAGTCCAGACTGGAAGATATGGCTTATAAAGTAGCACGCTGTAAGTCAAAAGTGTTGAATCCAATTCTTTATTATAGTTTTTTTATATTAAATTATTTTTGTTTGTTTTAAATATTTTCTTCATTATCTAATAAACATACATTCACGTTTTCATCTAACTCAGAATGAGTTTTCCTGTTCTTTAGGGGTTTTTGTATAGAATTCATGCTATTGATTCAGTCAAGGATTATAGACAAGACAAGACCATTATGATATTTTCATCTGACCTCAGCAGACATAAATTTTTCCTTAGTAATTCCTAAAGTTAAACACCTTTCAGCCACAGCAATAAATTACAGCATTAACCTTTAACATTTACAGCCCACTGATATTTATAATCAGGGCTCTGAAAAGCATATGAGCAGTCAATATGTGGTGGTTTTTTCAGAAGGAAAACTTAGATTTTATCTCAGGGTTTCTATAAATTTAGAAAAAAACACTTTGACTTAGATAATTATTGGTAAAAATAAAATTAAAAGAAAACAATATTTTCTTCAACTAGAGTACATTATTTATGGGAAACTATCAAAAAATATTTTTAATCTTCTAATAATTGGAAAAATGTCTCTAATGTTTTTGTGAATAATCACAGGAAGACAAAGCTTCATTTGCTGGTGATCTTTGTAAGACAGCACTGATCTTTGGCAGAAATTAGGAACTATTGCTTTAACATTCTCAATTGAGCACTGAATCACGCCTGCAATTAAAAAAATAAAATAATTATATCTCATTTTTTCTTAAAACATATTTTCTAAAGTAATATGGAAACCAAAACACTGAGATAATTATATGATGAATGTTTTCTGGCTGTACTTTATGCCCTATAATACCTCAGAGAGACATTCTTATAATCACCACACCTCGGTTTTTGCATTTTGGCTCACAAAAATTGTATCTGTGAAGGCAGGATGATGTGCTAAACTGTAACAGACTGAACTTATAAGTTTGTTCACTCCTGCCTCTCAGAAAAATGCCCTAAGAGACTTGTCAGGTGAGGTTACATTAGGACAGATTAAATCTTTGCATATTTCACTGAGTTCTGCAGGCCAAAATTCCTATAACTTGTCTCAGTTTGGCAGGAGAAAACATAGGAATTACATCTGTAAAAACTGGCTTCAATAAACCTTCTGTCAAACTAAAAGAAGTTTTTGACACCTGGATAATTTTGATTAGCAATGTGATATTCTATAAGCCACCTTTTCTTTCCATTGTGACTCTGTTGGGGTCACAATTCACTGGGCAAAGTGATCCCTATATCTATGGGATTGCACAAACACCACAAAGTAAATTCTTGAAAATAAATGACAGAATCACAGAAGTCTTGGAGACCTGAGTTTCAGAGGAGACTGTCATGAGCAACACTAAAGCAGGTCAGCTTTGGCTTTGCATCTTGAAAATCTCCAAGAGTTCCAAGCCTCCCTGGGTGATTTTTTCTCAATGAAATGTTCCTGATGCCCAGTCTGAATCTTCAGTCTGTGGGCCTTGTTATTGGCTTTGATAGTAGTGAGAGAATTTCGTTCCATTATCTTTATTATGGCCTTCAAAGTTGTGCATTTGGATGTCCATTTAGGTTCCTCTACACCAGACTAAAAAACACATTTCCCTCAGCTTCACATCTCAGGTCATGTGCAGTTGGTGCTCAATATCTTTGTAGCCTTACACTGAACCCTCTCCTGTTTCTTGACATCCTTTTGGAATAAGCAGGTCCCTGCCCAGGCCCATATTCCAGCAGCAGCTTCATCATGAGTAAAAGAAGCATTTTCTATCTGCTTGTCACGCTCCATTTAATGGAGTCCATTATACAAATCACACAATTTGTGATTTGTTTATTCATTTGCCATTTGTGCATTACCTGACCTCCACACAACACATCAGTACTTTCCAGTAGGGAAACTGGAACTTTAATTTAGTTTAGTTTAGTTGAGTTTAGTTGAGTTTAGTTTAGTACTTTCCAGAATGCTGATGAAGGTGTTGAAGAATATGTCTTGCAGTGGCAGTTCTGGGGTACACACATCAATATTTTCCACCTTTGAATTATAACTTTGAGTAAATCTTTTTGCCCCCAGCAGTCCATTTAACTGGTATATAATACTTTAGCAGTGTTTCTGCCTATCAGTACTGAAGAGCTGATCATGAAAAAGTGTTCCAGAGGATTTGGTAAATACAAGGTAAGCTAAGTGAATAGTTTTCTGGGGCTCATTTCCAATCCAAAATGACAAGATTTAATACTGATTGTGATTTTGGAGAATAACTGGGTTATGGAATGGGTTATTTGAGCTGTTTGATCAGCAGCATTTTCTGGGGACCAAGAGAAGTGAGAAGTCTCTGTGTTCCGCAGAGGAAAAGTGCAATGTTAAATGAACCAATCTTCAATGGAAGAATAAGATCATGCCAAGCTTATGTATTTGGCATGTTCCTGGGAAAGACAGGCAGAATAATAATTCTGTTCCTCCAGTTTTGGTGTGAGTAAGAGAAGAGGGTCTAAGAAGATTTACCCATTAAATGGCACCATCCGTCCCCTACTCCCCAGAACCCCAAAACTTCACCAGGTATTTTCTAACAATAAGTATTTTGTTAAAATATATTTCAGGAATCTATATGTTAAGTAACCAGCTAATATATAATGAAGGAAGCACCAGGAAAATTACATGCTTTCAAATAAATGTGTACACACATTTGTGTGTACACAAATGTGCACACAGTGGCCTCCCAAACCTTGCTCCAGGTCAGAGCTGTCACACAGCAGAGTCTACACCAAAAACTCCAGGCCAAGTTCACCTGTCCCTAAAAATATAATTTTCTAGTTCCTGCTACTTCTCATAAAAAACACATATTTATCACAAAGCTAACTGTGGAGAAGAAGCTTCTTAGAATATTTCTTAATAAACAGCAGAAAATAATAATCCAGTCCCAACATTTAGGTGCTGACAAAGAAATGGAAATTTGGCCTCTTTAGATAGAAGATTCAGTGACAGTTTTGCCTCACTAAAAGCTGGCAATTATGGGCTTTGTTCTGTACATACAATAATTTCAGATACATACCATGTTTCAACAGGAATTAAAAGCATATTTAATCCTATGTCTCTTCCTGTTGACCCATAACAAAAGTCTTTCCTCCATTTCACAGGGCAGAGCAGAGAGTGATTAGGCCTTCCCTATTCCTATTGTTTCCAACTCCAAAAAGCCTTATGATTTAGAGTGTATTTCATAGTCTAAACTTATTATAATGATAGACAGATGGAGTTCTTCTAAAGGAAAAATAGCCAGAGGAGCAAGAAAAATTATAGGTTACATACAATCCCAGCTTTGTTCTGGAAGAGAAGAGCCTCACCCACATGAGGTATTAGACCTTGTATGAGAAAATAGCAGACTGCCTACACTTCACATGTGTGTGCATACATATGTCACTTCTTAAAAAACAGGTTGCAAGAAAAATAAGATATCATATTTAACACATTAACACCACATGCCATTTCAGACAGGGAGATAAGATAGCATGGTGAGCAGGCCTAACTGTTGGTATTTAAACTATTAATCATAACTTCTCCTTTCTAGCAGCATGGGGGGAAAAGTTAGCATAGTTAACATATTTCTCATGCATATGCTAGCCTGCATTCTGCACTGTAAATGAGCCATCTTTCCAGTACCTTGGTTTGATCCACTGTGTCTTTTAATTTCATTTTGGATTACAGTAATCAATGGCAGCTGCAAACAGAAACATTATTTTCATTATTTCAGACCAAACTGAAAACAAACTTCAGGCTGTATGTCATGGAATAAATTAAATCTCTTGTACTTCAGATTACATTCTAAACATGATACATCAATCACACCCTCTGTGTGTTGGAGGCCCCTTTTCCATCATGTTCCTGGGTGACCTTTCAGTGTGTTTAAAGGATAATATAACAAAGTAGTGTTACAGAGGTCATTTTACATAGCCCTCTTATTTTATATGCTTACAATCCATTGCAATAAAAACATATTAGAAATCTAAATCAAACAGACCTAGATTATATATGTCCAACAGATCAACCACGGGTTGGTCTGATTAGGCAGCAGAAGTTTAAGAACATAAGCTACAACTTGGAAAAACTCCTAATACCAGTTCCAGTAAAGTCTCAATATTCAGAGTTCACAGATTCATGTGGAGGTGCATTGAGTCTAAGGCCTGGTTTTGGTCTGAATACCTTTTTACAGAATAGTCAGAATATTCAAAATAATCCTTGCCTACTTTTTCATTTTCTAAATCAGTGTTTTCTGCAACTCATTTCACTCATCTCCAGATTTTCCTACCAAAACCTATGTTTTAGTAGCCTAATGTGTGTGTGTGTGGGGGGGTTGTTTGTTTGGATGTGGTTTTTTTTTTTATTTTGTTGTTGTTGTTTTGGTTTTTTGGTGGGTTTTTTTGCTTGTTTGTTTTGTTTTTTTGGTTTTTGGGTGGATTTTTTTGGTGGCAGGGAAGGTAGGAAATAATGCGGCAAAAATTAATCAAACAAATAAGAATTCTAGTGGATAATAAGGATGGTTAAAGGATTATTAAAACTGTATCTATAATTAAATATTTTTCATCATTTCAGAGGTGACACTCAATCTACTAAATGTAACCCTCAACATACATGCAGTCATTGTGCTGTGTATTCATCTTTTTCTCAATAAAGTAAAAAATGCCCCCAAATCTTACTGAAGATAACAGGACAGCTTTGATGTATGCCTTTAAGATACAAATAAACCTTCATTTATTAGTTTGTTTTATTTTATAAAATAATAGAAGACAATAACTATTGTCTTCGGGGAAGACAATAACTATTTTCTTACAAACAAGCATAATTCCTGTTGTGTGAATCACTACAAAGCGAATCAGTTTCACCTTGATCTATCCAAATATGCTGGATTTTGTTGTGGTACTCACACCAAGCTTATATTTTCAAAGTGGAACTATCCCAAAGAATGGCTCCTGATAGCCCTTTTTAGATTTCAAAATAATTTATTTCTATCAATTCCTCAAGCTTCCACTATCAATACTCTTCTTGCTTATGCAGACAAGTCTCACAGTCATCCTAGTGCAACTTTCCACGGCAAGAGGAAGTTATCTCAAAGTGGAAATTGTCAGGCTACACTTGAAAACACTTACAACCACATACCATTCTCCTTTCTTTATCATAAAGGCGCAGTTTATAGATTGGAAACCCTTGCTGGCTTTTCTTTTTCCCTCATGCAAGAAGGGCGTGGACCAAAGCAGCTGCAATCTGTTCTTTCTTAACTCAAACTAATTTCCTATTGTCAGAGTTTCTCCTAACAAACTTTAAAAAGCAAATAAGGACCGGACTTAGTGCCACATAGTGCAAACCTTAAGTCTGCAGTCAAGGAATTTGATTTTTGTTATTCAGTGTGGAATTTGAGTTTCCTTACTTTTACCTCATTATTTTTTATTATAACAAGTAATGATAAATTTCACAAAGGACAGGGTTTATTTTTTTAGAGGGAAGGCTATTTAAGCCCATTTAAGATCCTGATGGTAGCAGGAGTAATTTTCACAACTAACTTTTGGTGCTTTGCTTTTGCTATGCAGTTATATTGTTTTCCTTTTTTATTCCTACAAGATGCGTGAAAAAATCAGATATATTGATTTTTAGACTCATTTGAATGAACCCATACATCCCCACCCTGAACACATTCTTCCATGTGAACTTTGTGACTGATATGAGCTCATTCATGTCAATAGGAAAATTTCAGCACTGCAAGGTTAGGGTCATAACTAGTCTGGGATCCTTTATAAGTCTTAGGAGTATTTATTGTAAAGTAAAGTATATAAAATGCTGAAGTCAATAACCTCATATGATTGCCAACAAAAATTGGTGTTTAAGCAAGAGAACACCTTTAAAGCCATTTAAGCTACTGTAAGAGGTATGTCAAATACTGTGTGGTGCAATAACAATATTTAAAGTCCAATGGAGTCATTATTGCTACCTTTAGAAACAGTTCCCTAATGGAAAGTTCTTTGAACAGCCACTCTCCCACAAAATTCCACAGAATGTAATTTAACTGCTGTTGCTTTAAAGAAAATTGTCAAGCTGCCAACAGAGCAGGGCTGTAGTGTTAATTGTGACTGGTTGTGCCTCAGCACTGTTATAGCATCTCCTGAAATGGCTGTGAGTGTATTTCAGTATCACTTGTATTTATTCAGTACAATTTGTTTTAGAGAAGGTATAATACTCTTTTGAGTGTAGCATTGTATATATCAGTTTCATATGTAAAATATATATATGTGTAATCACGCATTTCTATACTGCAAACAAAAACGTTTGTGGTACTACAGGAAGAATGAGAAAGAGCTGGTGTTAGGGGAGTTTTTTTGGTAGTTTTAGGTTTTTTTTTTTTTTTTTTCTTTAAGAAATATTTATTATTTAACAATTGCATTTCTGCTTACCTTCTGTACTTTTCGTTTGGTAAAAAAATCCTTAGGATTGGTAACTGTTAGTGATGGAAACTAGTGAGGTGTAGTATGGCTATATGTTCTGTATCCAAATGGCAGGAAAGGAGGTAATTGTTTGATACACAGCAAAATTGGGATGGAGTGGTAGGTAGGAAAAGTGGTATGTCAAGTCAGTGTCTAAAACAAGGAAATTTTATGATGACCGTGGAAACAGAACTTTTGACCAATACTGTCATTTCCATTTTTATCATCAGGCCATCCAGTCTAACTTGTAGAATTTAAATGAAGTACCTAGGATTTAACAATTTCTTCACAGTCTTCTTTTTTGTTTTTTTACACAGTCTGTTTTTTATGTCTCACACAGTGAATATTTTTTGTCCTATAAGCCAGAAGTCAAGACAGGATAACTGGAAACCATTCAGGTACTGAAAATGATAGCAGGCACAATTACTTTGAAAGTATCCTTACTCTGTAACTCAGTTTCCTGCTGTATATAAGGATAAGAGTATCTCACTTTGACTGTAAAGCGGGAGGAATTACATTTTTCTCATAGGAACTGGTGAACAGGGATCATTAAAAACTTCAAGGTTTGCATGATGTAGCTGATTCAGTATAACTTATATAGACATTAAAGTTTTTCTTTCTATTCTCATTCTGAGTGTATATAAACATTTCAACTAGTCTTTTCTCATTTAAATCTTGCAATTGGAAAAAGGGAGGAATGCAAAGAGGATGTTTTTAATTGAAAACTGCTTTAGAGAAGCTGTGTATCACCTTGGGTGTTTTAACAGACTGGTTAGCCTGACACCTGGTCTGCACAATGAGGCAATGAAGGGCTCAAAAACTACTCCTGGTTTGGTGATTACAGAATTTGTCAATGACCAGTATTGGTCTGGTCTGATAAACAGTCCACAGGAAATTAAAGATATTCTGAATTGCAACAGCTGCATGAGTTCCCAGCTGGCTTTCCAGAAGCCAGGGACAAGCAGTACAAAACCTACTGTTAATATCCTATATCTCAGCAGTGTTACACTCAAGACCTTGTTATGGCTAAAAGGGGACCTTCTGTGGGAAGCCTAGAATTTACTGTTGGCTGAATTGAAAGCTTTAGCAGTATAACCAAAATGAAAGAAACATGTAGTGTTATTAGTCCAGATACACTGATGCTAATACAATCTAAATAAAAAGCAAGTCTTGTTAGCAGTACTGTATTTCAATAGTTGTTATTTAAGTAAACCATCTTCCACCAAACTTTTATTATCTGTTTTTAGCCTCACCTTTGCACTGTTCTCTGCAGCCTAAGGTCAACAGCCTAGAGACAACTATGGGGATTCATGTGTTCCAGGATACCTTTGCTGTAAGACCACGGTGCTAATGATGGGAGTTAGTTCCTTTTCTTTTTCAGGAGTGCAATGTTACTGTTTTTTTCTGTCCTCTTTATGCCATTTTTATGTTTTGTAATGTGCTTTGCACCCTGCTCTTTTATCACTTTGCATTGTACGCTTGCTCTTTTCCCTTTTTTCCCCTCACCAGCTCCTGAGTTTTGATTTTTTTATTAACTGATCACTGGTGAGTTATTGATAGCCCTGCTACCACTGGGATCATACTGTGCCCTAATCTTCAAGGCCTCTGCTGTCATCCAAGCTTTGTCCTTTCAGCTTCTTCATAGCTGCACAACAGTAGTTCACTCCTGTATAGCATAACCACAGGCATTTCACCACATAACCATAAAATGCTAAATAAACTAGAGCTAAGTAACAGCCACCTTTTCATTAATCAGTTGTTGTTAAAGCCAAACAAACTGGAGAAAGGCAAGCCAAGTCCAAACAAAGCACATGTGATGGCCCCAGGCCTGCAGCCCAGCTCAGCTCATTGCAGAGCCAGAGCTCTGCTGTGGTGGGGATTCTGTGCTTGCTGGCCAGGGAGATTACAGCAGAGGGAAGTGCATTTATTGACTATAACACACAGGAATTATCTTCTGGCACAGGCAACACAATGACATCTTAATCTGCCTTTGAATCTGAACAGCTAAACTTTGTCACTGGTGCAGAAGTCCTGGCCCAGAACACTGAGCAACTGTATAACAATGTACATTTTGAAATTCTGTATATTTATATACCTAAAAATTGCAGTATTAAGTCAACAAAAATCCCTATTATCTTAACATTTTGACATTATAAAGTTACTTTTTGTGGTTTCTTTTTTCTTTACTTTTTATAAAACAAAATTAAGCGAAATAAAAAAATTAAAATATATACCATTTTTAGAGAGGGAGTTTAAGGAATTTTGGAGGAAAAGATTAGCTAGTCACCGTAATCATATAAATCAAAACTAAAATTCCCAGTGACTATAAGACCTTTACTCTTTTTATTATATAATAATTAACCTTTGTAGTTTGTGCCTTTGCAGAAACACAAACTCTGTTTGATTTCAGCCTGAGGATAGCTTGGAAAAGAAAGGTGTTTCCTTATATAGGATTTCAAATATGAAGTTCATGAAAGATTTTAAGTAACTGAAAATCTGTATGCATTGAAATGTCTCTAGATATTGAAGATATCACTTTATGTAAAATAAGAATTCTTTTCCAAAAGACTATGTAATAACTACCTCACTGTAGCAGTTCAGAGCTATTTTTAGGGGGACCTCTGAAAGACAGGAAATCACAGCTTCCACTTGGGTAGGATCCTGCTGATGTGAATACACAAAATTAGAGTCCATGATTCAGTTACTTCTAGCCTAGTTACTTCTTGCCTTCCCTACAAGCATCTGGAGAATAATATCTCATCTCCCCATCGGCTCTGAAATCAGATGCAGGAAAACAGACCCGGAGTCTCATTAAATTAGATATCTATTTTAACACTGGAAGTTGTTTTAAATAGAAGCGGTCAGTCTGTCAGCTGCCAGAACTGGAGATAATCTTACTGTGCATTACATCCATTAACTTTCATTCACCAAGGAATCTATGGATTTTCTTGTCCCAAAGATGCTTTAGCTGTTTGGGGTTTTTAAAAAAAAAATAAATTCAAGGATACTTAATTTTCATTTGCTTGGGCACCTGCTGGGACGGATCAATTGGAGCTATTGGCAATCGAATTCAATGGATCATTAAATTTGATTGCTAAAAAGTATGCTAAAATATCCAGTCCAAATCTTATGACTTCCATAGGTGACAAAACATGGCACAGATGCACATCTTAGGAGTTGTGTTGATGGAGCTACTTCCAGGTTCTTTTCTATTTTAAGATTTGTGAATTCTCTCCTTCCCTGTAAATGAGAATACAGGTCAAGTAGATGAAGGGCCAGCAATTGCACAAGTTTAGGAGCAGAAAGACAGCTGAGAAGTCCAAATTTTGTGAAAGCCTAAATACAGCTGAAAGTGAAGGGATCACATATAAAACACATACTTGTAGCAGTGTGTCAACCTCTACACAAAATGCCTTGTTTGGCTGGTGGAAGAGTAATTAGTTTGGTCTAGAAACTCTTAATATGAGCAATGATGCAAGCTTTAAATACACAATATACTTAGAATAATAAACTGATTTTATTTTAAGTCAATTATCTAAATTCAATTAATTGGGAATTAAAAAATCCCAAACTCAAAAAACTTAAACATTTCTTATATATGAAGAGATTTATGTATCTTTTTTTGTCTCTATTCTATATATACCTAAACTCACACAGAAAACCATAACAGGAACAAAAGAAATACAATATTTGCACTCTCTCTCTCCCAGTATGCTGTCACTCAAAGTCATAGGCATGAGAGATTGTAGTAGAGGAAATATGTATGACACTCCCCTCCAGCACTCCCTAATGAACACAATAAACAGGGACCTGCTGTGCTCTGAACTCTGTTGTAGCTTTCAAGGGTTTTCTCTCCCATGAACAAATGCAAATTGAAGCTTTTGACATTCAGAGTTCTGCAGAAAATACCAATATGTAAATTAATGGGTGACTATTTTGTCACTTAATTTTGAACCTAAGAATCCCCTGCCTAAGAATCCCCCCTGAATCCAATTTCATCTGAGAATCTTTGGTCCTTGAAGAGATAATGAATGGATATTTCCAGTTCAGGGTTTCTTCCATCCACAGTTTTGCATTTTTCTACCATACTTCCATCATACTTCTTTCAGTCATCTCCCTGTAAGGACAAAGGGTTCTTAGACATATTTTGCCCTTTTTTTTTCTTTTTCTTTTTTTAGCAGGTTTTTGCTAAGTGTTTGCACCCTCCTAATCCAGAAACTGTTCTTTATTTCTTGCATTTTCCTGAGTTTCACTATGTAATTTTTCACACAGTGGTAAACCTGATGTATCAGAGGTCTTTACAGATGTATAGAAAATGTTCTTTGTTTTGATTTCCGCCTGTTAACCAGAGGATCTCTTCTATCTAATTCATAATCTCATTTCAACGTCATAACAGGCAGGTCAGAGCTACTTGATAAAAATAAATTTGGGACTGATTTTTTTTGCACATTTATTCATATTCTCCCCCAGATACCCAGGTTTGCAAGTATTTGCTGCAAAACTTCATAGACAGCTGTTGCTTTAAGTACCCAAACACACAAATTTTGTCATCTTGCCACTTGTTCTCCATTGTAAATCAGTTATGTTAACATCAGCTTTTTCCACAAATCTTTGAAGGATTTCACTGGTTATCTCCTATTTCTGTGAATTTGACCACAAATTATCCATCTTCTAGCTAGTTCATTAGAAATGTGAATAACTCCTGTCATGTCCCACTGAACAGAATTAGGGCTCCAAAATAAGGAAATACCAAACTGGACAATTTCAGTATTTGTATTTCCTGTGCAATCTCAACATGACAGTCTTGCATGTAATCTCCTGTTTAACTCTTCTAAAGTTGCCCTGTCTTAGTCACAGCACAAAATCAGCCAGAGCTCTGTACGGATGTTTCATCTTAACATTCCCACAGATAGGGAAGATGAGTACTGAATGTCAAAGGTTAAGTATGGGAAAATGAAGTGCTGTTGAACTTTGCCTTGAGGACCTCTAGTCTGCATTTGCCTTGAAGACATCAATATTAGAATCCTGCTTCAGTGAGATTTGTCCTGGATCTCAATAGCTGTGGTTTTTATATTTATTTCTGTGTTTATCCCTATTTTCTGGTAAGAAATTTGCAGATACACTTAAGTGTGTTTTGAACAGCGGTTGTGCTGTGTCATGGTATACACTTAAAAAAACAAATAAATAGGTCCCTCAAATTAAAAGATCCATATAATTTACTGTGTGCATCAGCTTCAAGCTTTATAACCTTCTCTCGTTTCTCACAGCCACCAGTGCCATCAAAGGTGTGAAAATTAGTGAACAAATGCAGAAGACTTGGATGTCACAGTGAGGAATGTCATGACAAAGCACATGCTGATTTTAATAATCTATCGCAACTCCTACAATTTGGGCAGCAAACATAACTCAGGGTACATGGTAAACACTGCACACTGTATACACAGCCTTCATTAGCTGCTCTCAAATGAGCACTCCTCATTCTCTGCATGGAATAAATAATAGAGGATTTTATATTTAAAGGCTACATTGTAATGAATACATAAAGGACACCATAATGAAATAACAAGAGTAATTTCAGTTACAATCTTTCCTGATCTGACGGCTTTACAATATAGTATATTCACTTAAATAATTGTCTTGATTAATTATAAATGTTTGTGAACATTTTTTCAGAGAATTGTCTGAAGTCAGCAAATACCCAATAGCCCAAGCTGGCTGGTCCTAAATTGTGTAAGTAAATTTCCTTGACAATAGTTCCCTGAATTTTTTCATGCTCTTTCTGACTAGAGATTTTCCACCAAAACAATTTTGACAGAAAAAACCAGTTATTTAAAACTGAACCTTCCCAAGGAAACATAGTGAAGACAATATTTTATTTTTTTCATTGAATTTTTTCCATTGGCCAAGAGCTAATGTTTGTCAAAGCAAATACCACAGTAAGATAAGAAAGGAGGAAGGGAAAGAGAAGGATGTTGAGGAGAAGTGATTGACAGGGGTTAAGTGAGTGAGGACTTACAAGGAAACATGTCTGACATGTTTCAGAGCAAGGACTAACATCACCACAGGAGTATGATTTGGGACTAATTTTGGATGAGTTTACTGTACTTTGTGTTGGTGGTGTTGTCCCATTTTTAGTAAATAATTTCATATTCCCAGAGACAGAGAGAAGAATATTTTCTGTATGTCTGTAGACATAGACATGTGATAAGGACATTCATCTGGACCATGAGAAATTAAGTCCTAGATTGAATAGAAAGTGCTTATTCAACACTGTTCAAAAGTTTGTTTGCTCTTCATTCTTCAACAAGGGAATCCAGTTTACCTGATGAACAGCCTATTCACCTGGTCTGTGGGTGCCTCATATTCAAGTTTCTCACATATGTCATGCAGAGTGGAAATACAAGCTTTTGTACCTCCAGTGGTACTCCTAATTCCTGTACCTATTCTAGGTTTGAGAACTAGACTTTATTTATAAAAAGACCTCTAAGTTAGTTCATCAGTAGTGAATACTTTTTTTTAAAAAAAAATTAAATCTTACATAATTTGACTTCATAATGTAATTTGGCAAGTGATATTTATTAACACTTGAGAACCTAGAAACTTAGTTTTGGTCCAAAGGTAGTTGAGATAATCTCATCCATGGAGGTTCTACTGTAGTTTGTTTAGATAGTTGTTGAAATCAGTTATGAAAGCACAGATTCTAGTTCAGGAATCCTAAACACACCAGTGATCTCAGACATGCTCTAAGGCAACTAGTCTGGATTGGAGTTCATGTTAACATAGTTTCACTAGTATTATTATAACAAAAAAAAGTTGAAATCTTTTAGCTAATGTTAGGGAATTATCTGAAAAAAAAAGCTTGGATTGGTAGAGAAAAATGTGAGGACAAAATTAAGAATCATTGAAAGTAAACTAACCTTTAAGGAGAGAAACAATAGGGGACAAAAAGAGAAAGAACATTTAAAAAAAAAAAAAGGCAGATGAGATACAGAGGAAATGCTTGGTAAGTTATGTAGGGCTGAGACAAGAACAATGTGAAATGTTTCTAAAGAGGATCAGAAATTGCCCTTCCTAGGATTGATTCAAATCACAGGGAGACAGGTCAGGATAACTGGGGAAGAGGAAATGGAAATAGTAGAGAGAGAGTCTGTGAACATAAGGGTTTCTAGTAAAGGATAAAATCTTTCAGACAGGAATAAATCTGTCAGAACTCAGGAGGAGTTAGGAGAAAGGATGTCTGAAGTTGATGCAAAGGCTGAATAGTGGTGTGTGACAAAGAAGAATTGTAATTACCAGAATTAAGAAAAGAGAAAAAAAAATGAGAAGTAATAAAAAAGTCTCATCGTTCATAAGCAGAGATTAGCCTATACTTCATTGAATTTCCGTATTGTTACAGTAATTTAAAACTACTCTTATTTTCCTGCTATATACAAACTGAAGAAGAGGAAAATGTGAAGAACTGTGCAGAACACTGACTTTGAACACTAGCATAACCCAGTTACAGGTGTGAAGATAAATGAGTACTTAATGTCAGGTTTCAGGGAGAATAATTATGTTTGGGTAGAGAATCAAAGGCAAATGAAAATGAGAATGTGAAAAGGAAAACAACTCTTGAGTAGAAGCAAACTCCAAAGAGGTAAAATATTCCCAAGGTGGGAAGAGAGCATAAACTCATTCCAGTGTCATAAAAAACTGGAATGTGAAATCACAGACCCAGTACCAGGGACTGTTTAATGAAACAGTCAAATAGAAACTCTGATGTCCAGTGGGAGTCATGCCAGAGAAAAAAAAGACCAATTTAGATATATTTCTCAATTGCATACATATATTAGAATGAGTTATGGATGAGGGGAATAATTAAAGACATAAAACAATAATAAATGAGGTAAACTTCCACATGTGTTTCCCAAAGGCAGATCTTCTCAGAGATCTTTGAAAAGGTAACTTCCTTGATAAGGAAAATCTTTTCTAAGCCAAAAGAAATGTTGCAGCTTTTGTTTCTGTCTGCTTTGGTAAGGGATTTAATGCAATGGCACAAAGGAAATTCCATCTGAAACTGGAGGAGATGGGGATTAGCAGAGGAACTGAGTGCTGAACAAAGGGATGGCTCAAGAAAGACAGTGATTGTGGGAGATAGTGTCTGGCTGGAAAGAGGCTTTCAGGGGGATGTCTCAGTTTATAGTCTTTAAAAAAATCTGAATTAAAGTTCTAATAGGAAAATTCAAACCTTATTGTAAGCATTATTGTAAATAATTACCAGTAGGCACTGGTAATCAATTACAGAGGAAGACTCAATCACCATCTAAAATCTGAATGACTGTAATGATCAAAAAATCTCTGTGGAGAGATCTCTTTTGAAGAACATTCACTTAAACCAGAGGAGATGCCAAGAATGGCCACTGGGCTATCAGGAAAGAAGGAAAACCTGTGATATATGAGGAGACTTAGGAATCTTAAAAACAAAAAAGATAATAAAGAAAATTATTTCTGCTTATAAATATAAAAAAAAAATAAAAAAGGAAAAAGAAATTAAGTTACTAGAAAGCCCACAATACCATACACAAAAGGATATAATGAGAAAAAGGTGATATAATCACTAAATGCGCTTTTGATTTTTGGGCAGATTTCTGTGGTTAAAATCCTTATTTATAACATGGAGGTAGAAAAACACACAGAAACAGAAGGGTTGCTGTTCCCTGCCACAGCAGGGCACCACATTTGACTGGAGGAAAACCAGGCAGTCTTACAGGTTATATCATACATTGCTGCCTTGTTTGATGTGTGGTCAAAATTCATCTTGCAACTGTGTTTCAAAATTATCTACTATTAAAGACTATAAAGTAGAAAACATCCATTATATTTAGTATCATGTAAGAAGGTACAATATTTAACTTCTTTGTGAGGTACTGTGTCATTCTGACTTATAGCAGAACCCTGATTATACTGCTCTGGTGCCAGCACTGGATTATTAGGAAGTTTATTTTGATTTTGAAATGCCAAAATCTGGCTGCCACACCAAAGCTGAATGTGACCTGTTTTGGTCTGAGATCACAGGACAAAATAAAAGCTTTTGTTGGCACACCTTTCCTCTTCCCCAGCCATACACACAACAAAAGATCTTTGTTCCAAGCTACCTGAGCTCCTGGTTTGTACTCCCAGAAGTTCATTGATGTAATTTATAAAACCAAGACTGTTGCCTTTAGCTCGTTCAGGCTACAAATATCTCCTTTTTTCATTGGCAAGCCAACAAATACTGTAGACAAGACATTATATTTACCTTAGTTCTTAGCCCCCTTTAAAGGACAAGAGGTTTTTAAATTTGATCAATGATTCATGGGCTATTCACACAGTGTTTTGGAGTTTTGATCTTAAGTGCCTAAATGCCTAAAAATTAGTATTACATTTTTGCATTTCAGCTAGAGGTGAGTTCATTATATTAGTTCCTGGAAGATATGGTGCTCCCTTGTGACTTTTTTATTTAACATTGAGACAAAAAGTCTGTGACACTTAATGACTCATTTGTAATTTTTAAAATATACACTTTTGACAGGTTTTAAATAGTTTGCTAATCCGTTCTGCAACATTTTTGGCTATAAAAGAGAATGTTCCAGATATCAGGCCAGATAAGCAAATAGAAAAAGGAATTATGCTGGCTCCAGATATGATGACTTGAATGTGAGCAGCATTTGTTACTTGTAGCTCATCCTTTGGTGTCTTCAGTCTGCACCTTCCAGCCACCAGAGTAGTCACCTAAGAAAGTAAAAGCCAAGCCTGACTTCTGAGATCAGCATGAATTGATTTCAGTCACTTCAGGATAAAAATGTCTGCCATGAGTAGGCCGACATTTAAAATCAACTTATCTTAACCTTTATTTTTTACTCTACCAAAATTACTTAGGATATAAACCCAGAAAATGCACATAAATGTCATAGGTTGACATAACACTTGTCAGCAATTTTTTTAAATTGTCACTTCCTTCTCTATTAAAAAAAGAAACAAAAATTGAGGAAATCTTATTGTCTACATTGATTTTGTGCCAATATCCTTATAAGATGTAAGGGTAATAGTGCATTGGAATGGAATGATTTTAAGCATTTACTAGGAAGACACATATATACAGTCCCAGATGAAGAACTGGGATAGCTTTGTTCTACTGCCACCTTTCCCACTTATTGTGGTTATTTCCAATAGATGTGTTTGTGTTGTTCAAATGGAGCTGTTATCTAAATTCCTGCCTACTCACTCCTCCATCTGCCTGGAAGGATGTGCTGCTTGGGAGGACTTGAGCAGCCTCACCTGGTAGGTAGGTCAGATGTTTGCTGGCATTCAGGTGCTCAAAAAACTGCTACAACATGAATTCAGCTACCTTAATTTAGTTTTAAAACAGAGTTTCCATGTAACCTCACTGATGAATGCAATTTTCCTCCTTTTCACTCTCCTTGAACTTAATGAAGTGGGTTATCCAAGCTATATGCTCTGAAGGAGGACAAGACCATCATGTGTCAGAGGCAAAAATTCTTCAAATAACCTTTGTGTTGCTTTTTCTAGACTTTTACAGAATATAAAAGCATTTTTCTGTTCAGACTCGATTTCAAAATGTGTTTGGATTCTTACAACAACCAAACCATTTCTCTTATGTCTGATTTTGAAGTTTTTTGGGGTTTTTTTTTCAGATATACTGATTTCTTTTGTCCCTTTAATGCTGAGAGTAAAGAAAAATAAAGATGCAAGAAGACCATGAGTACTGATGTTCTTGAATCAGTCTGAAATTATTAAAATCAGCAGGAGATTTTTCACACTGTTTTAACCTGACCAAATGTAAAAATAATCATGAACATAATAATGATTTCAAAATGCTTGATGGTGACATTTAATCTGTAGTGATTAGCATGGGGCTTACAATAACAAGCATTATGTCATTTATCCCTTAAGCCAGGAGGGGCATTTTGTACTTTCCAGGATGGCAACATGACATATTTCATTTGTTCTTAATCCTGAGGAAGCTGTAGCTGTAAATAATAGGCATATTTCAGGACAAGACATTACATTTTATAATCTAATTAATTTTGCAATCTACAGAATTCCTTTATTCTTAGCAACAAAGACAATTTAGACTTCTTTATAAGGGAATGTTTATTGCTGCTCAGCCACATCCTCAGTAGGTGTTAATATATGTGTCAATGTAGAAGTAACTGCTTTCATTAAAATTTAATGCTTGCAAAAGAGAAAGTTATTTTAAATATATTTGCTCTCCCACACTTTCAGAAAAGCTTTGCTAGACTTCAGGTTAAAAGAGAAAAACATAAAAGATGTCTCACATAAAATTTTTAATAATATGTAAAATTGAGTAAAACCCAGTAAGACAGAAAGAGTTAATGATGGATGTATGATGCAAATATCAATCAAGCCATTGCATACATACAAGAATTAAAGGGAAAAAACCCTCCTTTGAGTATGCCTGTAAATATAAAAAATACAAAGTATGAATATAAAAAATACAAAAAAGAAAAAAGGAAAATAAATATAGAAAAGGGATCTTGTAGCATAATGGAGCAGCATTATTTCTGTTGTTGGTGAAGAATTGGTATTTTGCAAACATTCTCCTTGAGGCTCATTATAAGGTGAGGGATGGTGTCTTCAATCATGGATCTTCTAAAGACTAATTAATTCTGAGATTATTGCAGGAAGGATATTTAATTTCACTGATTGTATTTTTTATTTTGATTAAATTATTATTTCACTTTTTCAGTAGAGAACATAAATGATTAATTGTAGCTTTAAACTTAACTAAATCTTCCCTCGTGTTTCAATTTACAGTGCCAGATAGCCAGTGAACAAGAAACTTCCCTTTGGATTATCTCTAATTTTTACACAACTTCTGAAGTAAAAAATTTAGGAAAACTAAATTAATGTAACTTACATTAGCTTATTAAACAATAATTATGTCACAATTTAATTGTCCCTCAGATTTTCCAGGTACTTACCCACATCACTGTTTTCTGTCAAGTGTGGTTGCTGCCTAATTTATAGAATAGATATATGCATTGAAGTAACAGAAAAGACAGGTGTTTTTGGAGTTTGAGGCATCAAGGAATAAACATTTACTACCATCTGGAAGAATGTTTATTAAAGATAAAGTGTTTCAAAATCAAAATATTGAACTACTGAAAAAAAAAGGTTTTATACAACCTTAAGATAATTCAAAATTTCCCAGTAAATCCTGCTTTGGTGCTAGTGTTCCTCAAGAAGAAAGGGATGGTATTGATTCCAATGGAATTCATGTTCTGGTAGCTTGAGAATTTTTGATAGAATTGCAAAATTCTCTCAAAGCACAGAGGTTCCTTTCCAAAACGAGTTTTTCTTATAAAATTAAAGTACAGAGATAACAGCTGTCAGTCTGACACCACCAGTATTTCATCTAATTTAAACAGAAAGAAGAAAAACATATCCACCATTGAAAATTGCATGCATACCCACAGACACAAAAAAATCTGTGTCTAGCTCTTTTGCAAATATTTTTTACTGAATATTTATATCTCACTCTCCTTTACAAACTTGTGAAAGCAAAGCCAGATTATGTCACGATTTTTCAATTATGAATCCCAATTTGCAAAAAGAGTCATATTTCCAGTTGCCAACACAAAGTACTGATTGTGATGGATTAGCAAAATGATATCGTGCTAGTAGAGCTAATAATCAGGGCAATAACATTTTTTAAAGTTTTTTTTTTCCTTTCAAGCAAACAGAACTTTGTTCTAATTCTTCAGTTTGGCAGAGAGGCATTAAATCAATTTAAAGTTCAGTTAACTGGAGTGACTTTTGAAATATTTAGAGGATGATCCTGTTAGAAACAAGTTCTACATGTGCTATATATTTCCTCAGATTAAGCAACTTTCTTGTGAGTCATAAGGAGGATAATCTATATAGTCTCTTTGGAGGCTCTTCTCTCTTCAGGAATTGCTATAAACCTCATGATGTAATTTCACCTCCCTTTTGCTCTGTGTTTATTAGCCAATTCATCTAGATTAGTTTCATCCATAAGAATTAACAGCAAATGGGCAAATATAGTCAACCTCTGCACATGCTGCTAAATAACTCAGGACAGGTAAAAAAGTCAAGCTGTGTACTTGAAAAATAAGATCAAAGCAGTAAGTTTAAGAATGTTTCAGAGAGGTATCTCTGAGTACCTCAGGTCAAAACTCAAAGTGCTTTCCTCCCCCTCAGGCTGTCTGAGGTAGCTGTGTCCCAGCCAACCTCCCCAGGCTGACTCTGCATCCAACACTCGGGAGATGTGAGCCCCAAAAGGGGAATCATCTGGCACACAGAGCAGAGCTGCTGCAGATAGCAAGGGCAACATTCTGAAATGGGATATTTTTCTCTGTTAACTGAAAAACCCACCACAGCTGAAAGGCAGCTGAGCACTGAAAGGCTTCATTTGCAGAGTACAGCTGATGGTCTGAGCTTTGCTGTGCCCTGCAGTGGGGCTGAGTCTTTCCTTTGTGCAATTCTGTGTTGGACACCTTCCTGCCCCTCTTAAATTTGTACAATTTAAGAAATGAAAAAGAAATGGGGAAGCTCCTGTGTGTCTGAGGATGTTTTTAGGAGTAGAAGCTGTTCTCCAACAATCAGAAAAAGAGGGAGTAACAACCCTGTGGTTACATAGCAGCACCACAATGAGCAGGCAGATTTTCTGCAAGTATGACTTCTAAATTTGATTATCTCCAAGAAGCTTTAGATAACCACAGTTTTCACAGTTCAAAGGTAATATGTGCATGAATGGAGACCATGTAGGTTTCTCTGACCTGCATAGGTGATGCAGGTCTTCATTAATTAGTATGCATGTAATATTTTTTTTTCCATTGAAGGACTAATTTGTCTCTTGATATTTTTGTTCTTTAATTATTCAGGCATTATCACAATTTTTTTTTTTATTTTAATATATTCCTGTTCAATTTCAAACCTCATTGTTCCATTTAAATTAAACCTCTTTGCTACCAGTAATTATTTTATATAAAATTATAGGTCCTGGTCTTGTGTTTTCTTTCCCTCAATATTAGGGTTGTCATAATAAGTTCATCCCTGTGAACCTGCTTAGCTATCAGGAGTTCCAGTGCCAGTCTTAGATACACTCTTTTTATAACCCCATTAATCTCAGCAGCAGTGCCAAAATAGTGCTTTTATTTGAACATTTTTTGCTTTCCCACCCTATCCTAACATAGTCTATATATCTCACAGTCTGCATTTGATCTGAATAAATATAATGGACTGCTGAGTGTTCTTACTGGGATGGGATGTCTCAGATTCATTCCACATGGCATTGTTTGCTTTTTCATTTCTTCTGGTTTTTTCTCTGTTTTCTATTGTGAGTCTTTTGAAGTTTACAAGCCAAGTTCTTCTCTCATTTATACAAGTGCAAACCCATCAGCTCAAATAGGTCCAAGTTAAGACAGGTCTTGGATCTGTTCCTACCACTTGCTGAAAATTGTTGTCCCCTTTCTAGACAGGTATCTTAGCTGCTGGCATCATTCTCCTGTTTCTTTTAAATTCATCTCTAAGAATGTGCAAGGATAAGCATTTATCATAACATGCCATGGATTCTGGAGTTTCTTTAATAAAAATAGCCCAGCATGTGCCTGTCACAAATTTCAGGCTCTGCATATTGCCTACTCAAAATAAAAGAGCTCTTCTCCACACTCCAAGTAGAGATGGACAAATACGGAATTAAAAGCCAGTCAGAGGGATCCTAAGAAGTGCCAGCAAAATTCAAGGAACAAATACTCAAAGAGTTCTCTTCTTCTTGATTGCTGTTGTTGTTTGTATGTTTTTGGTGGGTTTTCTTGTTCTTCTTGTTGTTGGTTTTTGTGTGTGTGTAAGCAATTTTTAATTTTTTTATCCTATTCAGCTAGCAAAACTGGCTGCTAGGTACACAGTTATTTCCTCTTAGAAAACTGGTTTAATAAGAAATCATGAGTATTTAGCCTGGTGAATCTAGAAAACTGCCTTATTCATTGTAAATAAAAAAAACTCCTCCTTTCAGAAATCATACAATGCTTCCAGCTTTGCAACATGCTTGTGAGACTGGCTGAGTTGCCCTAGAATACTTACAGGGGTATGTTCATTTTAATTGTGTTCCTGGCCAGCCACCTCAATGGTTAGGAAATGCTGATTCAAATAGAAAAAGAGGTAAAAAATATTCCATTAACATTTGGAGTAGGGTAAAAAACAAAAACAAAACCAAAAACAAACTGATAAAGAGAGGAAGGAATATAAAATTTGAGAGATTTGGAGTTGTCTCTTGCCTGGTGAGGTTGAGGAGTCTCCTTCACTGCAGATGTTCAAGAGCAATAGAGTAGCAAGAGGTTGGATGCAAGCCTTTGCCATGTGCTCTAGGACAACCTTGCTTGATCAGAAAGGCTGGACCAGATGAATATCACAGTGACCTCTTCCATTCTCAAGCATTCTGAGATTCTGTGATCAGTGATGTATCAGGTCCATCAACCAGCCTCACCCTTGATGTTACTGACCAAGAAGACTTACAAAAAGAAAGTAATGGGTAAAAGTCCCTGATCCCTAGATGAAATTTCTGACTATAACATTTCATTTCTACAGAGCAGGCTTCAGCTTAAACATTGCTTTCAGCTTGTCCCTAATCAAGTGTGGAGCTTTTAAAACTTTAAAAATATATTTTATCACCTATCTTACCTTATACTTCAATGGCTCTCTATGTAATCAGAAACATTCTGTATCCCTTGAGGACAGGTTGCATTACAAGCTTTGTTAAAAATTTTGGCAGATCTTGATTCAGGGCTGAAGCCTAAGTTAATGAGCAAATAAAACTATTTTAATGTTTGTGACCACCTCCTTAATCAGGCAATCCACTGATTTAGAGAAGCAATTGCTCATCTTTTGAATCTCATGGTTCAACCTGACATATGAATGCAGCCTGGTTTTAATCAGTTGATAGTGTAGTTGAACCAAAGTTATTAATATCACCTGGAGGCAAGTGGTCTTCATTTAATAAAATCTCTTTGAAATATCATTGTCTGCTTGAGTAAAGGCCAAGGGAAAATAAAGAGACTATCCAATGAAACAAACAATATGATCAATAAACTCTCCAGTGAGGAAAGCTCAGTACTGACAGTGCTGAGGCTGCAGTGTACAGGGTATGTTTGCTAACGTACCCAGTAATGTTTTTCTAATCAGAAATGGTTGGAGACAGGACCAGCACATCTTTGAAAAAGAGAGAAACTTCTCCTTAAACAACTACTGCAATAGGAAATTACTACTTCAGGTTTATCATCTGATGAGAGCTACTAAAATTTGTGTTCTGTCAATGCCCTTTTTATCTGTTGGCCTTACACAGGTTGCAGTTAAATCTGTGATGCCCTTCCTATTCTGGGTACTTTATGTTTGATGTTTTTGCCTGCTGTCCCTTACCTCCACAGCAGCTGAAGGCCTGGATTCAGTAACAAAGCAGTCACTGCTTTCAGACCTGTCTTAAAAAAAAAAAAACCTCATGGGGAGCTCTGAGGAGCCTGACCTTAAAAAATTTGAGAGAAAATTTGAGGTTTGGGGACTCTCTTTACTCATTTTTGTTTGTTTGTTTTGATCTTTAGTTGCTGGGAGTTTTTAATATTTGCCAATTGCTTTACCCCTCATGGTCTTTTCTTTCAGTAGTGAACAAATATTCTCTTTCACTCATTTAGGTTCTCACTCTTCAGGAAATTATCTCTCAAGAAAAAAAGGAAGAACAGTTTCTGATCTCCATTAACACCTTCTGATTTTCCTACATTGTGCAAATTTTCACCTGCTGTACCTTGCTTTAGAGTTAACTGTCCACAGTTAACTGGCCACCTGCCTGATTAGAGATACTTGGTTTGCTAATGTAATTATTTATTAGCCATTGCCAGGATTTTCATGAGAAGACAGAAAAAGAAATGAGTTACTGGATGAAATACTCCCTCTGCTGTCAAAGGGAAGTACCAGTAGTGTAAGGTTTGTTCCTAATGCTGCAAACATTACCAGGGACAGAGGATATCACAACCCATTAAATGGATTTCTAACTGTACTGCCTAGATGTGCAGTCTCCAAGATCTCAGCTCTAACCTTTAGTCCGGAGAAAACTTAATATCTGAGTCTGAATATTTCCTCTGGAACATTCACTGTTATTAAAAGAGATAAAATCCTGGGTCTTACACCATAAATCCTGCTGGTAACCTTTTTCAGATACATCATAGGCAGTCAGCAGCTGGCTGAAAGCTCTCTGAACAGGCACAAGTTGTTTTCTTGACTTTAGTGGATTTTGCACTGGACTATCAAATAAAGCTTTTCTCAGTTTAATTTCTGTTTGTTGTTTTGAACAAACAATCCAAGCAAACAAGAGAAAGTTATGTCCTGAGAATAAGGTGGAAGTATGGACTAATATCTGAACATAAGAAATTAATTTTGATGACAGAAAGTAGGCGAGTTGTCCTTCAGTTTATCAGGGCTAGAATATGACCCAGGGAACTCTCTAAGATCTTCTAATTCTTGCTGAAGTAATGAATATCTTTGAATCTGCAGAAGTGCACTTCTGTACATTGTACTGAAACCCTGTTGGCATTGGCTCCGTCCTCAAAAATGTTCATGTACCAGGCGCCACATGTGTTTGCTTTGATAATGTTCCTAAGTCCTTTTATTCACCTTTTGAGGACTGTTGTACAAGAAAATATTTGTTCACAAGAGCATTTCCAGAACATGAAAATCTGGAGAGCACTAATGCAAGCAGGTATGTGTATGAATGTTTGAACAGCAGTTTTTAAAGTCCTTCTGAGGTTAAGAATCCAAATGAGAGAGAATACAATACCTCATATAAAAAAGTCAGGAAAAAATAGTCTAAAACCTAGCAAAATTTGGAGATTCCCAAATCATAATGTTTCCATGACTATACCAGACAGAACTCTGATTTTTTTTTTTCAGTCTCTTCATTAAAAGCCTAAATGAAGTGACTATTGTGCCAACAGAAGAGACCTTTTGAAATATGATTTAATCCAATTAGGACATTCAATCCACAGCGCTTTTTGGGTTGTTTTTTTTTTTTTTTTTTTTTTTTTTTTTTTTTTTTTTTTTTTTTTTTTTTTTTTTTTTTTTTTTTTTTTTTTTTTTTTTTGTTTTGTTTTGTTTTGTTTTGTTTTGTTTTTTTTGTTTTATAAGGACCATGAAGGAAAAAAGTAGCCTGGACGGGGCCCAAGCTTACTAGCACTGGGCTTCAGCTACTCATTTACCAGTCTGGAGTCCAGAAACTCTCCTTTATGTGTCAGTTATAGATTTGCATAGATTATACAATTTTGGGATGAAACCCATAATTAATTTGATACCAGAACCCTCTGCTGCTTCACAGCCATCATAATGCTCTATGGTCTCTAGGAGGTCCAGGTGTGGTTTAACCATCTCTCCTTTTGAAGGTATGATGTGCTGAGGGTATAAGGGCACAATAACCCCATAGATACTCATGATTTGTAGTCTGGCCATTATAGCATTTTTCTGTGTGAAAAAATAGGATTGAAACCTCCACAGGCTTAGTAAATCCTTGAATTCAGGTCTTTTATTTCTGAGTTAATGTTCTGCCACAGAGGTGTCACCACTGCAAGCAAACAGGAGAGCCAATGAGTTATGTGCCCAGGAGCACCGTGCTCCCATCAGGCATTCTGGGAGCAGCAGGAGAAAGATTTTTGTGTACACAAACCCTTGAAGATATGGCTGAGGGCATCCATTAACACTACTTTAGATTGCTGAAGAAGAATTTTTTTTTCTTTTTCCTTCTGAAATCTAAAACCTTTTGATCAACTGAAGAAGTCAGTCAAATTTTCCCTAAACTGCCTTCTCACACTCATGTATTATTGTCTAAATTCACCCAGTTTCTGGGTATAAATTAATATTTTCCTGGAAGGCTGAGTCTCTCTAGGGAACACACCACTTACATGCTACAGCCTTTTAAATGTCAACAAAGCCTCGTGTATTGAACAAATAGCCCATAAAACCATAGCAGTGAAATGTCCATTCCCTTTGGCAGATGTACCTCAAAAATAGAGAGGGAATCCTTAGCCAAAATAATCACTACATCTGCTCTGAAGTCATGACCCAGATATTTTGAGAGTTATAACTCCAGAAATTCACTAGAGTTTTCTGGATTTCTCCTTGGAACAAGGTGAACCTCACTCCAGGTGGGGTTTAATTCCTGACCCCCCTGGTACAAACCAGCCAGTCTTGGCTCACCTCTTGATGTCAGAGCTCCCAAAGCTCCAAGGGAGGAGGCTGTGGAGTTTTCCCCTTGGCAGCAGGGAGCCAGATCCTCGGAATTTCTCTGTGACACTGGTGCTATTGTCCCTTCAAGCCTCACTGAGACGGATGCCAGTTTCACAGACCAGCCACCCATCTCATTATTTACTCTTATTTTCATGTGGTTCTCAAACAATGCACAGGTTTTAGAAAAGGTTGTGTGTCAACTCACATCTCTAGGCAACATGACAATAATTGGACAGTATATTCAAGTCCTGCAAGGAGTATATTAAGTTGTTTATCACTGGTACATTAAAATAGTAAATCAAACAGGAGACTTGGATAAGTCAACACAAGATTTGTGTCTATTAGAGCAAAGCCACAGGCCAGAACCTCAGCAAAAAGGCAGTGAATTAAATTAGTCAAAGAGTAAGCTGCACTTTTCATGGTTGTGTGCAATTACATGCAGATTCAGTTTCTTTGAAAGAACTTGACAGGAGAAAATTTAAACTAAAAGTTTCTGGTAGACCAATAAATCTTGTTTTCCATGACTCATATCTCTGTCCCCTGGCCAAAAAAGAAGTCAGATATTGTATCTGTGTTTGCATATGTGGCTAGAATTATAAAGCCTCCCTCATGAAAACCCAAAGCGGAAAATATGAAATTTCATAGAATTCTTTGAATATAAATGCCCTGTTCATATTCTGTTCCCATTACATAAGATATTACAATCCCATTCATGAGAAAATTCAGGCATAATAAAAGTATGTCCTGGACATCTACTCCAGGCATGAATTTTTTTGTCTATCAAAATGTTTAACCTTTAACTGCACAAAGATGTCTTTCTCTGTTTAGGAATACACACTGTCAATTATTAGATTGTGATGCTAAAATCAGAGTTTTTGAGAGGGATTCTTTATATTTGTTTGTCTTTAAATATTTAACTGCATTTTAAATAACAGTATTTTAATAAATATTATTGATTCTCTCTTTTCAGGTTCCTTCCTTACCTGAAATTTTACTGCCTTGATTTGTGTATCACTAATTCCACTAAAACTATACAAATCTTAATTAAAAAAATAATAATCAGGGTAGAGCCAAAGAAAGTAAAAATGTGATCTGGAGCAAATCAAAATCTTATTTATCAGTTATATTTCCCATTAGATATTCGAATCACAAATGATTAGGAAAAAAAAAGGAGCCCTTCATCAGCTGAAAAAATGAGGAAGAATTTCTACTTTTTAGAGGATTTTGCAAGATTCTATTGAAGGAAATTATTTCATCTCATTTTGTTAATTATTAGATCCCTAATACAGGGTCTCAAGATTGTCCCCAAGAGGCATTTGTCTCTTTCTGTTGATTACCCAGACAGCCTTGTACCCTGCCATAGATATCTTCAAGCATAGTTATCTGTTAGGAAAGTGGTGATCAATGCATAGATATATTAAAAATAAGATTATTAATAACTTCAATGAAATACTAAGGGTTATAATGGTTAACTATGTTTTATTCATGCTACATTTATCTATTAATTTTGTCGGTGTCAAAATCAAGTGAGAAAGCTGGAGAAGAGGTAATGTACTTGAGGTTACTTCAAGGTTAGTAAATCTTGTGAGACCTCCATTAACTCAATGTGACAAGTCTCTTGCACATATAAAGGAGTATCCTTGCCCCTCAAAGCAAAGGCTACTGGGAACAGTCTCTGTCTGACACTACCCCCTAAATAAAATCCAAACATGAAGGTTGGCTGGAGGCAGTGAGTGTACCTGCAACCTTTCTAACAATCTGTAAGGCTGGTTTTCTCAGGGCAGGTCACTTGCTTTGTCCTTAAAACACTTTGTCTTTAAAAACAGCCCAAATATCTCTGTACCTACATCACTTTACCTACCTCCTTGTTACGGGCAAAGCCAAAAGTATCTCGTGAGGTTAAAGCATAGAGAAAGCATGTGCTTCCTCTGGGTAAGGCAGGTCAAGGGTCCAGGGTGCTCAGATGGATAAACTAATTTCTTCCTAGGAAACAAGTGTCAGAAAGGGTCAGAGAGGCCAAGGGAAGATGTCATTTCCAGCCTCAGGAAATCAGCACCTGCATCTGCTCTGCTGGGCCCACATTCTTACACTATGGAAAGGTCCAGGTGAAGAGTTTAACTGGGCCTTTTTGAATAACATTCCATCCAACACCTGCACATTTTAAAGCTAATAAAGCAAAGGTAGGAAAGACAGAAAAATGCTGCAAGCCCCACCCAGGACACGCGTGTCCAGTTCCCCCAGCTGCTGAGCGGCCTCGGGTCTCAGCAATTGTGTCAGGCTCAGTTTTACCCCAGTTTACCATCCCACCACCAGTCTCACCCCAGGCACCCCCACTTGTCGAGCACAGAGCCTCCTCCCAGTGCCCCCAGGGAGAGCCTCCAGCACTCCCCATGGCACCACTGGTGCAGGCTCCCACCAAACCCCTTCATTTCCCCTCCTGGCAGTCTGGCAGTGCCTGCACAGGGGAACACCTCAGGTGCACTGCCACAGCCAGTGGCAAATGCTGCCAGAAGGATTTAATTTCCTCTTCTCAGCGTTTGCAGAATGGCTTTGCAGATCTACTTGCCCAGGTACCTTTGAAGGCAAAGCACAGTTGGCCAAAAGCTCACAAGGCCAGTTATCAGCTCCTGTATCTGCAGCAATGGACACATTACACAAAACAATTTGGCTTTCAAGGTCAGTGTCCTGGATCAGAGAATCACTGGTGTGGGGAGAGAGGGAAGGGGGCAAGCCAGCATTACTGCCACCATGAGAGCTGAACAGTCTATAGCTTTTCCATTCCATATGCTTGCTCAGTAATAAATGAGAAATTATTAGAGCTGGAGAGAAATTCCCTATTGGAATGTCTTGTTGAGGAAAAAAAAAGAGAGATTAAATAGGAATTTTCCATTCAGGTACTTCATGAAAACCCTGGAAAGGGTCCAGATAGGAGTCAAGAGCAGGCATTGACACCAGAAACACAGTAAAGCACTTTATGATGTTGATTCAACTGCAATATTATGACAAATGGTACGTAAAGTCCATTTATGGTTAGGTTGGTGTTGGATAGAAGGGCTTTTAAACAGAAATAAAGAATATGCAAATAAAGTACTGCTGAATTCTTAATGTACGCTTTTGAGTGAAACAGTATTTTCTCTTTCTTTTATTGGACCTTCTCTAGGGTTATAAATAATTAGTGTATTTTTCCATGCACTTACAATCTTTTCCTTACAATTAACATCATTTTTCATGTCTTTTAAATGTCAGAATCAGAAATTATAATACCACATCACCATAACCAGTTTGGTATCCCTACATCTGTTCAGTGTAATACTGAAGACATATTTCCATGTCTGTTTTGCTCTAGCTGTACTTATGGGCACACCCATAATGGTGTTTCCAACACTGGTGCTGAATCTGTTCTAGTTCTAGCTGTCCTTGCACAGTTTAAATTGTGTCTCACAGGCTTAATCCAGACTCCACTGAAAGCACAGATTTGTAAATCAGAGAACGATAGACTCACGGAATACCCTGAGTTGTAAGGGAGCATTAATTATCATTGATTAGGTATCATCATCCAGCTCCTGATCCTGCACAGAACAACCCAAAGGATCACACCATGTGCATGAGAGTGTTGTC
Organism: Cisticola juncidis; assembly: GCA_013400215.1. Lineage (NCBI taxonomy): Eukaryota > Metazoa > Chordata > Aves > Passeriformes > Cisticolidae > Cisticola > Cisticola juncidis. The sequence goes on from VXBR01004370.1 coordinate 423,627, forward strand.
CAAGCACTTCTTGAACCCTGTGAGGCTTTCTGCTGTGACAACCTCACTGGGGAGACTGTTCCAGTGCCCACCCACCCCTGGGTTAAACATCTTTTCATAATGCCTAACCTAAACCTCCCCTAACACAACTCCACGCCCTGCCTATCACAGATCAACAAAGATAAGAGATCAGTGCATCAGAGCCTGCCCCTCTGCTTACCATCATGAGGAAGAGGCAGATGGCCATGAGGTCCCACCTCTGTTCCTCAGTAATCTCTGGCTGAGACCCCTGAAAAATGAGACAAAATGTTTTCCCTCTGTAAGAGCCAAACAGAGGCTTCTTCTGAGCCCTACACATTTTAGACAATGCTGGTTAATGATGCTTAAAGCCTTGAAAGTGTCTGATGCCCCCTGGCATCTGTCATTTTGTGTGAAACTTTGAAAGACCTGCCTGTTCAGGACTTTGCTGATATATACATTCCTTCACACACAAGTGTGCAGTGTGAAACAAAAGTGACTCTAACATTATCCCGTGCTTCCATAAATGTTTTCCTACAAGCTTTTTCATTTTGTTTTGTTTCTTCTGAACTTTGCTTTGATGCCAGACAATAATATCATCTAACTGAGAACTAAAGACCAAGCTATACAAGCACACTGTGCATGAAGGTAATTTTCTTTGCTTCCCAGTGATAAAGCATATGAAAGAAATTACAGCTTTTCCCTATTATTCATGGGGCAGATCCAAAACCTATTAAAATCAATGGGGAACTTTTGCATTAGTAAGTGTTTCAAAGCAGATTTTAGGCAATTTGAGATGCAAAGCCAGTATTTTCAAAGGCGTCAGAGAAGAAATTTAGAGCATGGGCAGGCCATAAAAAACAACTAAAAGATAACTAATTTAATGAGCTACCACTCAGGAGAAGAACCATAGTAACTGATAGCATGCAGAATCTTAGAATTTTTTTTATGAATTCACAAGAAAATGTTAATTTCATTATTTTTTAGCCACTGTCAACCCAGGAAGATCATTTATCCACAACACCTCATCTAAGGATTCACCTTGCTGCCTCCAACTTTCTAAGAGGCTGAGATTCAAGCTGCAGGGTATCCAGTGCTGCCAGAGGAGGCTTTTTCACAGTTTCTCCCATTACAATTGCTCTGCTTTCTTTGAAATGCTACAACATTCATCTTTCACTGGAAAGGATAAAGGAACAAGACTTGTCATGGTAAATTGCCTAAAATTTTCTCTAGCCTTTTAAACCTGTGATCATTGTACACAATACAGAACTGATGCAACTTCAGCAGTAGAGATTGAGAAGCTGCCTAACTGTTTACACAAGTGTTTTAGCAGAGTGGCATTCTGAGCAATATTATCACCTAACTGAGGCCATTCTAGTGAAGCTACCCTGATTGTTGCAGGTTTAAAACAGTGGGAACTACAGGAACAGGCACACTAACGACCCAGCAATATTTATTTTTGTGCTTCAACACAGAATCAGGCCAAATCAAATCACATTCCAAGTGCTGCTCAATTTGCTTTTATTCTAGAACAGCAAGCTTTGATACAAGGGTGAGGAATTCAGTTTTTGATGGATCCCTTGTCATTGATAGGGTTTGGCAACTTGGGAGAGGCTACCAAGCTCAAAGTTGCAGCATCACGCCATTCACTAATTTTCTTATTCATGTTAGCTTTATATATATGTGAAAGCAACACAGTATCACAATTATTAGATATTTTTATTCAGAAAATAGCAGAGACTGGAACAGGGGCACTGCTATTCAGAGAAAGTGTTGGCCAGACTGAGTGTTTTAAAAATTATGGAACACTTCATCATGACAGTGTGTCTTGGCTTAGCCAGAAGCTGAATTTTGTGATTAGTATAGCCAGACACTTTCTTTTCTTTATGTTCAGAATCCAACTGTTCTGCAGATCTGAAAAAGAGAACAAAATGAGAAATATGCTTTTAAAACCAGTCTGACAACTGCAATTAAATCAATCACCCACTCAGTTTCAGATATTTGTAACATCAAGCAATTTAACAAACACCTTTCATCCATAACAGCTCAAGGCATGTTTGCTTTAAAAGCACTTCAGTAGAAAATTCCAGCATTCCACCCCCACTAAGATCCTTTTATAAAGAAAGCACTTCTAACTATAGAGACTAAAAAGGGTTGAATATTCACTAGTATATAATTTTCAACTTGGTTCAGAGGCTCCTGGGGGAACGATATTGAGATGAGAGCAAATCCACTACTTCTTGAGGGAATATATTTAAGGATAGCAAAAATTATTATAGAATCATAAAATATGCTTAGTTGGAAGGAACCCACAAGGATCACTGAAGTAAAAGAGCACAGGACAATCCCCCAAATCACCCTGTGTGCCTCAGTGTTGTTCAAACCCTTCTTGAACTCTGGCAGGCTTGGTGCTGTGACCAATTCATAATGTGTTAAACTACAAATAAGTAAGTGTAAATAGCAGCTTCCATTTCTATTGTGCTTTTGTGCATTACTACTCAGCTATGAAATCAGAACAGGTGCTTGGGTTCCATGCTTGGCAAAATATCTTCCAGCAAAATTGCTGGAAACTTCAGTCTCAGTTTGCAGTCCTGTTCTGCAGGAGGTCAAGAGGAGCTGAAATGTGTATGGATATGTCCAGCAGAGCAAACCACTAATAGGATACTTCTTTGAAGCATTTTTAAATAAAACAGAATCACTTTCTGATATATTCTCCATCTTTGTGCCAGCAGAAAATACACCTTGGGACATGGTTAAAGATTGCTAGAATCTTTGCTGACATGGCAAAGCATGACATCATTTTGCACAGTCTTTGTACAGTTATGATAAATATTTATCGGTTTAGTAGGCCTAGAAATTTATTTGGTTTTTCTTTTTAAAACAACCATCTAAATTTTCTGCCCTATGGAGAATACAATGTAATATACTCAGCACTACAGTTATGAGTAGGATTCAAATCTTAGGGGGGGTGCTTAGGCTGTGTGCTTAATCAATAAGATTAAATAATTGTAGCCTGATGAAAGATCTGTTTAACTCCAAAGCTCTTTGTTGGCTGTAGTCCTGTCACTGCTGCTTCCTCTGGAAGACTTTGGTTGTGTCTTTGTGGCAGCAGCTGACCTCTGCAAAGGAAGAGCAGCTGTGCAGCAAACGTGTGTTGGGTCATCCTTCCAGATCTGAGTAGGGGTTAACCTTTTAAAATATATGATCAATAATTTTTCTTTTTTTGATTTCTTCCAACTTATTTTATTTAAGGGTTATACTAGAATAGGAATATAAGGGGATAAATAGAAGGCATTGGTTTTATACAGAAAAGGAAACTTACATAGAATAAAAAAAAAAGTCTAGGAAAATCAGTTAGAAAACCCTGGTAAACATGAATGATAGCAAGAACTATTACCAGTATATTATTCTACTATGCTGTCAGTAAAATGAAAATATTTACATAAATAAAATTGTTCCTTTTGGTTCCTAAGGTGTTCTAGAGAATATGGGATGCAGATTGGAACACTTTAATTTTATGAATAAACTGGAATATTTTTATTTCCCCACAAAATAATGCACTTAATTGGAAGAAATGTGTGGTTCCTAAATATATCTCTTTAAACCCATAGAAAACTAAACAATGGATAAATATTTAAACAATATGATGACTTATCTTTTAAAACATTCTCCTTTTATTTCTCCTTATCTCTCTGTATACTAAAATCTAATTTTTACAATAAATAATTTCAAAGAGAACATGTTTATAGCAGATGAACAGAAATTACATGAGTGAACACTTTGCAGATTTCTGAGTTGAGTTTCTAAGACAGTTATTAAAGAACACCCAAACTAAAAAATGGCAAAGCAAAATTCTGATTTCAAAAAAATTAAGATGGGATCTTAGACTACACTAAGACTGAAAACCAGTCCTCAATTTTTTCCATTTTAATTTATTTCATAAGTTATAATAAATAGAAGTTCTGGCTATATAAAATTACAGATCAAAATTACTAAGTCAAAATTAATTTCTCTAAAGATGAGAAAATAATAATTATGGATATTAGCAAAATTCTCTAAGAACCAGACCCTTGAAGTATTACATAGCTAAGTAAACACAGTAAGAGGATATAAAAGATATGACTGTAAAACTTTTCTTAAAATCTTAGAACATCATTAACTGAAAATGAAATGAATAAAATGAAAGCTCTTCTTACACATACATACAATATTATTTCCCTGAGATCACCCTGAAGGACACTACGGAAGAAAATCTGTGATATTAATCAGTGATATTTGGTCTTAAATGATATTTACCACTCATACAGGAGAAGCTGAAATGATGGAACATAACATTAGAGAGATGAAACACAAATGCTATATTTTTTTCCCAAATTTATGCAGCATTAAAATCAAATAAAAGTGGTGACTACATCCTTTTCTGTCAATGTAAGAAATGTGTTTCATGGGAGAGGATACAGTGGGCTGCAGGTGTGACAAGACACACACACACATGCATATGTGACCTCCAGCTGATGATTAACTTCTCAGAAGTTTGCATTCCATTTAGGTGTAATATGACAACTCTAGTCATAAAGCTAAAATACTCTTTAATATTAAAGATACACATAAAATTCCTGGAAGAAGATGATTGCTCACTACAGTATTTTACTAACCTCAGCCATCCACAGCATTGTTTCAGACTCCTTAAGATAGTCTTAATATAAAATTTCTATAAATCAGAAAGTTTTGCAGAATTTTTTTTTTCTATAGGCCTCTTTTGAGAGAAATGGGTTTTAAAAATAGGTAAAGCATACCAAGTATTTAGCTATGCTTATCTAAAGAGCTCCTCTGTAAAAATAAGCAGTATGATATGTGAAGGATGAATCAGTGGGTGGTGAATTTGGCCTACTGAGAAAAATCCTTTGCTCTACTGACTCTTCAGGGAGCCTAATCACCAGCTTAGAAGGTAAAAGCTAACATTATATAAAAAGGATCTAACTCCAGTACTAAACCACTTTTTCCTTCCTTCTTAGCACTAACCTATCCGTGTTTCTTGGCTTTGTAAATTAGAAATGTCAGCTGTCAAGTTGTGGCTTAAAAATAATAAGCTTCAAGTGCGGAGGCAAATAGGAGAATTCAGAGCCAAAACCTTTTCCAAATAATGGAAAAGAGTTTCCAGAGCCTCCCAGAGAGCTGTCCAGAGAGATGGTGGATACCCCATTGCTGGAAACATTCAGGATCCAGTTGGACAGGGCTCTGAGCAGCCTGATCTAGCTGAAGGCAGCTCTGATCATTGCAGAGAGCTTGGACTGGATGACATTTAAAGATCCCTTCTGACCCGAACAACTCCATGATTCTATGTTTATATAATTATATTAACATTAAATCAGTTTCACAAAGTTCTTCAGGTAGGACAGCCACCCCTCCATCAGCAAAGAAATGCCAATATATATCAAAGCACTGATGAAATTGCATGGAGGGAAAGGAACAGCTGTGAGAATTTAATCAGAATATTATCCTATATGGAAATGAGAAAGACTAGTGAAATTTCTCAATGAGTGTTATGCTCTATCCATTGCTGTTGTGATGAGGTCCTGGCTGTAGCAGGATGCTGTGCTGCTGATGCTGCCAGTCTTGCTGTGGTCATCCTGAATCTTTCACTGCATTGGAAAGGCACACACAGCCTCACTGAAAGTCAGACTGGGACAGAGCCAAAGTGTCTCAACCCCTGGGTGGTCAGCACGGCCTCCTGGGGCAATTTTTGAGCAAATAAAGCAATGAAAGTACTGCAATCAGGGAACAATAGGAACTGAGTATGCTAAAAGTTGGGGTTTTTTCTCATTGTCTAATTTGGTTGCTTAGCTATTTATGTGTGTATATTCATATTCAGTGGCTAGGAACAGTAGCATTACTTGGATCATCAAGTGACAGCTCTGAGATGGGTGAGAGTTGCCATAAAATATTCACTGATTTCTGAAATTTTAAAGCAAAATTTTCCTGTCTCTCTGAAAGCATAGGCATGAGGATTGTTGATCCTTCAGAGGTAGTAGACAGGATCTGAAATCTTGCCAGCCTGGCTTGGCAGTTACTTTTGCTGCTGGAAAAAAACCCTGGACAACCAGTTATTGTTTAACATATGAGGCCTTGAAGAGTTTCCAACTGCACAAGATTTTGATTTAAAGCAATATGTAGGAAATAGCAGAGCATTTTGAAGCTGTCTGGTGAAGTAGGAAAGGTATTGATATTTCAATGCTGCTTTTAGCTATGTGTGTCACTACAGTAAGAAACACCTATTCCAAATTATGGAAGTGCTAGCAGATCCTAAGTACATTTATCCAACAAAGGTGATGATGGTGAGGATGATGGTTGATGATGATGGTTGATGATGGTTGATGATGATGATGGACTCAGACAATTTTGGTGAGGCTGTTTGCTTTAAAAGTCTCTTTTAATTGAGCTATTCCCAAACCTATGAGAAAAACAGCAAACCAGAACTGAACATGAATCTCTCCCCCACAGGCAAGTTTTGTTCCTGAGTTTCTGGGCCATTTCCTTTTCTTTAAAGGGTGGTTATTGCATAGGATAAGTAGTTAGAAATGTAAATACTGCAAGATTCTTCCGAATGATTACAAATTTTCTTATACACTTTCTAAAAAAACATAATTTATTAAGAGAAAAGTTCCCCAGTTTTTAGTGAACTCAACAGATATAAGAACGTGTGTTCATATGCTGTCTCCATCCAGCTTGGACTATGAGATAAAATTTATATCTCCTGTTTTTGTTAAGAAGAGTTTGAAGAGTAAGGGAGGAAAGCAATGCAGCTCTGAAGCCATTTTAAATTATATAGACCTGTTTGTTAAGCTGGATATGACCCATCATAATAAATGACTTGGTTTCCTCCGGGGTATATAACCCCATACTGTCTCAACAAAACACACTCTCTCCTCTTACTTGCTTTAATTTGAAATGGTTTATAACTGAACACAATGATTTGTTCTTCAAGAAGTTAAAGGCATTTCATTCAACCAAAAAGAAAAAAAAAAAAAAAAAAAGAGTGTCTGAAAATACCACAAAAATCAGTTTTATTTGCCACTTGCATCTGAATGAAAAACTTCAAGATATTTTACATACAAGTTTAGTCTTAGGCTTGCCCTAACATGGAATGGGAATTTTCTAAAGGCATTAACATTTTTGTGGACAGGAAAGCCATCTCTATCCAGCTAAAGAGGAATCATGAGAACATAATATAACTATTACATGTGACAACATGATTATGCAGATTGTCTGCAGATGTGAACCAGAAGAGTTCTAATGAATTCAGTGGGGTTCTGCTGATTTACATTAGCTGATGATCTCAATTTGCTGCATTCTGGATGAAAGAAAAAAATTTGTACTTACTCTTTTTTCAGAAATCCTAGGATACTTTCTGAAATCTTCAGTCCACATATTCTGATTAAGTTCTGTCTTAGAATGTCAGACCACTTACCCCTGCAGTGCTATCCAAAATAACTGCAGAGTATGTTTAAATAGCAAGAGACTGTGCTATTGGTAAAAGAGAAATGGAGCACCACAGTAAATTTTTGTGTAGCAGTAGATAAAAATAAGAGCTAGGAACCAAAATAAATAGTTGGCTTCACTTGTTCAAGTTCTCACAACACTGTAGGTTGTTGTATTCTATCATTTTAGTGATTCACTGATAATGCATTTGCTGACATTGCACTTCATCAGCAACTACATTTCATCTTGGTTACAATGAGCTCAGGGATGCCTCAAATGTAGACTCCCAATATTGCAGCTTTCTTGTCTTGCAAAATCTTGTCAGGTGGGGGTGATGAAGAAATGGAATGAAGAATACTTACCTGAGATAGTTTTTATTGTGGAGTTGGGTTTTCCATTACAATTCTTTCTAGTGAACAAACTTGTTCTGCACTGTCTGAAACGTTCTGGCTGTGAGGAGTCTTATATCTAGATAACACTGCAAAATATATTTCACAATTTCAGAACTTAATATTATGTGAACTCCAGAACAGATCTTCAGGTTTTTTGTGATTGTTCATTGCTTGATATAAATGGAACCATTGCACCCCAATTTAAATTTGCTCCAGTGGAAGAAAATTTGTAATCAGTTTTTGTTTAAAGTCAGAAGAAATAGAAGGAGATGGTAAAATTTTAAGAAAATGAGACTTGAATGTAGCAATAGTTCTACAAAGCCTATTATTCTGACTTTACTCTGAAATCCTTTTCCAGGACTGATGTGGAAGTACCTGTCTTAGGAAGAAACATTTACCTCACTTTCTTGACTTTTGTGCCTTCTCTTGTCATGCAAACTGATGCTTGTAAAATCAATATAGTTTTGGATGTATCTGTCTTCATGTTGTGAAGCAGTCTATAAAGCAGAGAGTTCTGGAGACACACATTTAGCAGAGACATTTTCACCATATAAATGTGGTAAAAACCTTGTCAGTAAACAGTTATAGGCAGATTTTCTGTCTTTTATAGCAAAGAAAAAGTAAATTTAGAGGGAAAATAATGTTTTTCAGAAGCAGGAAAACCTCTAGAGAATACATCAAGAGAGAAACTTCATGGAGTTTCTGTCTTCTCCATAAGAATTCTATACAAGGGTTACGTTGGTTTTGTAAGTCTGCTTGGTCTAACTAGAACTGTCTGTGTTAAGTTCACCAACAAAGATCTGTTATTTTTAAAACCCACATGCTTTTATTTTCTGCACTTATGCAGTTTTCTGTTTCTCTGCTTTCAACTTCTTTTAAGAACAGTGAGATCCAAATTCTACAAGGAAGAAGTAATAAATCTTTATAGAAGCAGATGTTGCATATATGTTGACTGCATGAATTACCAGGTACATGGCTCTTAAAGAGACTGGCGTGCTTGCCTACAAACATTATGTGACTTAATAAAATGTTTTTTATATACTATCAGAACTGTGTGTTTGCAGTAGGGCTGTGCTGCATTACAGCTAAACAGCCTGAATAAATCAGAGACCAAACTGGGGTTGGTACTAAATTCTAAGAGTCAGAACATCTGCACTAAAGACAATGTAAATACTAAGAGGGTGCTGCACTATCACATCAAACAGTGTGGGTTTGCTCACTGTGATTTACAAATTCTATTAGGATTGTGAGGTCAAATTCTATGCAGTAATTAATTGATACTACTGACTTCAGAGAGATCCTGCCTTGCTGTTACCATCACCATGTGCTTCTTAGAAAATATATTATTATAGGAAAAAAAGTGGCATAATTTCTTATATTTTCTGTTTCAAAATCTTTCTGTTAAAGCTATAGCTAAAGGTTTCCTGTGAAACAAACAATGTATCAGTAAGAAGAACGTAATAGAGTATATTGAAATGCTGAGTTCACTCATATTGGAATCACCTAACCATGAGAAAGGGTTATATAAATCTTTATCCTATAGAGTGCATTTGGCAAACATTTCAGGTTACTGAAGCTGAGTTCTTCATGTGAAAAAGGAAGGGTAAACCAACATTTTGTGAACAGTATCACTCAGAGATTCCCCCAAAACCCTCACGTTGAAAGTACCTGATACGGAAGATTACAGGAGAATGTTTTCTTGAGGTCTATTTACAAACTGCTTCAGATGTTAATCATTCTTTCATGGCACTATTTCAGATTTAAAAGAGATTAATTGCTAGCATTTGCTGGGTGACTATCAGAGAAGAACAATTCACTGCAGAAAGCAGAGAGATTATGTAAAAACCTTAGGGCAGTTTGAGAAGAGTTTAGTCTGCCCAGGAATCAACTTGAGCATCCAGAAGGTGGATACTTATGCCTGAGCTAGGTATTATGTGTGTTTTAAATGGTCAATGGAGAGAAAAAAGATAACTTTAAATAGGGAATTCTTCTGACCTGACACATTTGAATTATAAGACACTCACTTCCCTCTACAGACTACAAAGAGACACTACTGTAACTTAGACTTAATGTGTTCAGCTGTAGGCATTCACAGATGAGATGAGTTTCTCTTATTTAGACTGGAAGATTAGGTTACTGATTTATGGAACTTAGGTGTCACTTTTTTTTCTCCTTTCTCTTCCCCCTCGCTCATTCACACACTCACAAACCCTTCAGAGTTTTGAATCAGGATGTGAGGAGAGCTCCTGAGATCTTTGTTTCCATAGCCTTAGCCTAGGAAACAGCTTTTTTATTAAGTACTGTTTTGCAGTGTTCACAAATGTTTGAAATATCCAACTCATATGAGATAAAGGGAAAATTGTAAAACTCAAGATGTGCAGGCACTCTGAAAGTGATGATGTAGCTCATGGATCCTGTGAGAGATGGGAGGCAGATACTGAAAATGCTCATTTTAGAGACTACATCATGTTGGTGAAACACAGAATTAAATTCAATACTTCTAAGTACAGCTTTGCCATTGCCCTCAAGTGGGACTGGGTAAGTAATTTCAATTGTCCCATCACCACAGTAGAGAAATTAAAATATTACTATTGAATTTTTTCTTTGCAAAGCTGTTTTGGGAATTTTCTAATTATTACAATATATTTGAACATGAACTATTATATAAAACTATTGAATAGCACCTAGATATAAATTAAACTATGGCTCATAGTTCAACTGAGAAAAGGATTTCTTAGTTTTTCTTCTCTTTATACAATTGTTGCCTTTTTCCATGCTTGTCCTTGGAATTAAGGCTTTGAAGTACATGATTGCATAGGATTTATTAACATATTTAATGATGGATATTTGATAGTTTTTTTTTTTAATAGTTAATAGGGCATCTAAAGTGTTTAAATTTAGGAATATTCAAAGGCTCTGCCTATGGGGAATGTGTAATTATGTGCAAAGAGGCTTTAAAGAAAGGCTCACAATGCAAAAGAAAAAATATTTTTGTACTACTAAACTTTCCCAAGTAGAGGAGACTATATTTGTGTTACCTCATTTCAAAGTTACTACAAGTTTTCCTGAGAAGCTTGGCATATGCCTAATCATTACTGTAAAACTGCAAGGAAATCAGCCATTCCAATTTGCTTAGATAAAGTTTCTTTGAACTGCCTTCCAACACTGGGCTCCATTCATGGCACGTTTCTTTCTAACAGTGTTTCCACTGTCTGCTCTAGAGGGGCAGTTTGCATAAGTTTTATGGAGCACAGCATATGGAACTCCACATGCTATTTGTTATAACCAGTGCATAAATTATGTTCACTTTAGCAAAGACCTTTGTCCACAGTGATAAAAGGAGGTGTGTGTTTTCAACAAGATGATATTTCCAACCACTTTACTCCTGACTTTTTATCAATATTAATGATGTTTTAAGATATTTTTTTAAGCTTATTGTATAGGTATATTTTGCAGTTCAAGAGCTTATTTATTCTTATAATATTCATATTCAAAAATTGGAAAAGTTGAGCAGCCTACTACTTAAAATCCCAAATGGATTACTGCAGGTGTCAAGCTCAAGCAGCCACAAAACAGAATCCCCCCAAAACCAAACCAAACCAAACCAAAATAAATCCAAAACTCAAGCAAACACACAACACCAAAAAACATAACTACGTTTTTCATTCCTGGAAGAGAAAAAGGTTTTGTTTTCAAAATTAATGGAAACTAAATGACAGTCAAGGTTTAGAATTATAGCTGGATCAAGTGCTTCATCAGGTGGAAAAATTTATATCTGTCTCTCCTTCATAAGGAAGTAGCTCTAAGTTGTAAAATTAAATGAGCTTTTTAATATGAGACAGCATTTATTGTGTGCAAATTAAGCCATATATTTTTTCAACCAGATACATTTTATAGAGAATATTGCATACCTATTTATATGCTAGCTCCCAACAATAAAGTATATAACATTTATGGCTGTTAGATTAAAAAAAAAGCAAAAAACAAGATACACACTGTGCATATAAATATGTTTTTATTCATGTTTCATATTGTAATTGTTTTGTGTTTCTAATTTGGAGGAAATAGCAAAATTACAGGACCCAAATTGTGAAATGCATCTTTCCTGATTCTCAACAGAATCCAGTCTGTTGAAGAGGTTCCTGTGGTAATGATAGATTGCCTCAATACAAGATGAGATAACTTAGAATTCTCTTCTATCAACCATGGGTAGAAGCAAAGGTACTTTTTTTTTCAATTGAGAAATATCAGAAAAAATTATTAAGCAAGGAGATTTAAAAAAAAGACCTGCAAAAACAAGGAGTTTCTGCAATGGTCTGCATTCATCAATTTCTAGAAACCCCAGTTAAATATAAACTTATGCCATGAAATAGGATTAAAAAAAAAAAAAAAAAAAAATTGTTCTACCTTCTTACAATGTATGGAACCACTTACTGTGGAAGGATTGCAATAGGAGGCACAGAGCTTCAACCAAGTGTTCTCCATTAATGATTTTGAACCTGTGCTTCCTTCCAGGTACCACACTGAACGTGAGATGTAGACTGGGCCCAGTTCCCTCCTCTGCCAAGTCCAGCCTTTGGGAACCAGCCATGACCCAGTTGCTGAGGAATTACTTTTAATGGTAGAGCCATATTTTTCTCAGACTGAAAGCTGAAACCACTTCTGAAATCATCATCACCTTTGTGGATGATGTGTGGATACTCCTTATTTTTTTGCTTTGCTTATACAAGTTAAGTCAAAGTTGAACCCAAGCAGTTAATATTATTGTAAACTGGGGATAGCTTGAACTGTAGGACATTAAAAATAAGGGCATATGGCTTTTAGAAACACTGAATGCTTTATTATTCATTCTCTTATTTAATATTTTAGTAAAGATTTTAAGCTGACTCAGATTCAGGATTTCTTACAAATATCAGATTGCAGGCACAGTGTAAAGCAAAACAATTATTGGGTGTTATCCATTAAGATGAACTCAAAAAGAAACTGTTAACAATCTGTAACACCAGGGTAGCTGTGGGCTTTTCTCTATGCCATAAAAGACCCTCCAAGTAACCATAAAGCTTCGTTCACTTTTAGTGTGATAGGTTACACATGTGATGGTTTATTTTAGCAGCAAAATCTGCATGTAAGCTGTAAAGTGCCTGAATGCTTGGACTGCAAGATGGAAAAATAAACAACTGCAATTAAAGGATCAAACATTCAAACATTGCTCCTATTATATCATGTGATTTTATTTTTCTAAAAGCACTTCAGAGAAATATACTGCCAATTTAGGACCTTTAATCTCTTCTTAGGTGATCAGTGATATGTGGATATTCTATTCAGAAAAAAACCAGCATTAACATGTTGACTATAGAAAACATTTTTTGTAAAATCTCTCATGAGTAATTTGAAAATTTTAAACAAAATTTTAGCTATGGAAATCATCTACCTACTTAAATTATAAATTAATTATTTCTGATAATAATTTTATATATTATTTCATTCTAATAATATTTTTCTTCTTCTGAAGGGTTATTATACACATTGAATTTTAGCCTAAAGAGTCATAACAAGTAAAAATAGGTATATTTTTAAAGTTTTTATAAGTTTGGAAAGCACCCTTGAAATTAGGTGCTATAGAGCTAACACTCTTTTTCAGTTTATACTGCATTATGCACTGATTATGAAATTCGTGCAGTTGATTGCTATTTTCAATATTAAAAAGGTCTAATTGAATATATTACAAAAGAGTATTGCACAATGTTATTGCAAAGAAGTCTATAAAAGGTGGTTCCACGTGTTTGATTTGTAAATCAAACTCTAATTCTGAATGCATGTACCTGAAGGAAGGTTAACTACACAAAGTCTGTAGTTCTGGAGCAACTGGAATGTATCAGTGATATAGTCAAGTACACATATTTTCACCAGTTGTTAACACTACTCTCTTAAGCAATTCATTTTTGAATTACTTTGTGAGTATTACATTTTGGAATGTTACGTATTTGGAAATGTAAGAGATTATTTATGTTGATATGTTTTTAAAAATTACATTTCAAAAAAATCTTTATTTTTTTCCAAAAAAATCCTTCCAGGTGGTGTAAGATTTCTGACTTCAGAAGGGATTTGATTTTATTAATTTTATTAATTTTATTATCATTAACAAAAAACCCTGAAATATCAAGTTTTAGTTGGAAAAAGAAAATTGGCATTTTACACCAACTTTAGTTGTTTAATCTAATTAACCCACTAAAATGCAGGATTACCTAAACACTAAGGAATAAAAAAATTACTATCTTAATTAAAAAAAAAAAGAAAAAAATTACTATTCTTCTCTAACATTACTATCTACTTGGCAAGGCAATATTATGTGTATTTTCCTATACGTACGATATCTTCACACAGAGACTGTATGAAGAATTTGTACATCTTCAACAGAAGACTTTTACTATCTCAACGCCCAAAATACCTGTCAAGAAAAAGCTCTATATTGATTTTGAGGGAATAGTGCCACCTGCTGAGCCAATATCTTCCATTTCTGTGGAGTTCCCTAAATATAGATATAATCCAGTTTAGTGAACTTGAGAAATCTGCCACTCTTAATCTTTGAATATTATTCTTATGTTTATAACTAGTTGGGTTGTGTGGTTGTGGTTTTTTGTTTTGTTTCTGTTTTGTTTTGTTTTGTTTTGTTTTAATTTATTCTATTAGCACTTAAATTAAAGGCTCAGGTGCTTGGATGCAGCCCATACCTACTAAAGAACTTCTGCTCTCTAGCACAGGAAGCTCAGAGCCTCTGTGATATCACAAAGTGCTGCTGGAATATAAATAATAACAAATATGGGTCCAGGCTCTTATCTATGGAAGGAAGTCCACTCTTTCCAGTTGAATTATACTGGGGAAAAAAAAAAAAAAAAAAAAAAAAAAAAAAAAAAAAAAAAAAAAAAAAAAAAAAAGTTTTTTGCAAGTAACTAAGCCAGGGAAATTGGTTTAGCTTAGCTTAAAATAAAATGCATCCTATGCATAGCAATGATATTTAGGTCAATATAATATTTTAAGTTGTTTTTTTTACCAGACTCTCAAGAGACAACAGACGATCCAAGTAAAACAGAACTACAGAAGGTTTGTCTCATTTGAGAATATTTTATTTCACAGCCTTAATTATGTGTTTTGATGGGATCAAATAGCCTATGTCTTTGATATAAGTTCAGTAAGGAAGCCCATAGAGCAATAAAAAAGCATCCAAAGTAAATGGACTAGAAAATAAACATTTTTCTTAAAACAGACATTTTTATAGAAACAATTAAGGCAAGACACGTGATGGCAAAGAGAATCAGTCTATTATTCACTTATCCCATCAGTTTAGGAGAAAGACAAAAGCCCAGTGTAAAATGCAGCTGTGTGGTTTACATCCTTAAAAAATTGTTGAGGCATCAGTAGTTAAAAGTTGCATTTTGATTTACACAAGAAGGAGATTTGAAAATATCTCCTCGCATTTTGTGGATTGAATTTTTTCTCCAAAATCATCACAATAAATCTTAATAGAAAATTTTGTAAAACATTTTCTTTAAATATTTAGTAACAAATCTGTAGAGAAACATACTTGAATATGCTCATTTTTCAATCTGCTCATATCTCTGTGTTTCTGTTCTGTATGGTCTCTTTCCATTAGTCTTTCTACTGCATTTGCAGGAGAAATAACAGAATAACTCATGAATTTAAGACATATCATTGTGTGAAATCCTGAGATTATTGAGGCAAAGAGTTCTAGATCTTTAGTGTTTAATTGCAGTTCTGATATTTTGTCGATGCATCTATAAATGTGTTTACAATTAAAATACAATCTGTGATTTATGACAGTGACATTTGAGTTATAATTTTTTTCTATTTTCTCTACAGTTAATGAAGGATGAGAAAGGCCAGTGAGGAATCTTTTTCCAAAAACTTCAACCTCTGTCTCTCAAAAAAAGACAAAGGAACACTACAACTGTTGTAGGGAACTGACCGGTAAATTAATTACAAAACAATAAACCCCAGGAAATGCAGCACAGCAGGATTGGAATCCAGCCATTACCTGATGATCTTTACCCAATCAATACATCTCCTCCTCTTCCTAATATAAATGTGGGTATATACATATATACATATATATATATGTGTGTGTGTGTGTGTGTGTGTGTGTATATACACACACACAATATACATCTCCTTCTTTACTTAATATAAAAGATCATAGTAGGAAAAAGCCAGAAATTACTGTAGATCTACATGAGTCACAATTGTGCAATTTGTATCAAGTACAAATCTGTCTGACATGACCATTTTTCAAGGCATGAAATGAGCTATATTTTTTAATCCATTAGCAAAGATGAAATTTAGTAAGACAGAAATTTCTTTCCTTTTGCCATGCTCTCTTAACTCCCCCTCATGAGCTGTTTCACTTCCTGCCAGAGAAGTGCTCCTTCTCAGACACATGGCATGTCCCAGTTCCTACTGCAGCCGGGTGGATTCGATGGGAGTTAGGTCACATTCCTAAAACGGTTCTGAGCAGGCAGAAAGGAGCACAGATCAGCATTTATGGACCATTTTCATTGCAGTCTGGCACGTCTGAGGTAACACATCTCCCACTGCCTTCCCTCTGTCCAAGGGCAAGTTGGCCATCTGTCTGTAGAGCAGAAAGCTTTGATATGCATGAGCCACTCAGCTTTTACTCACCTTGGAAGCAGTCTGCACATCAGTGTGAAATGCTCTTGGAAAACCCACCATGACAGTTTTATGAATGGATCCATTGTAAATTCCAACTTTGAAATACAATTTATGGGTTATGCTTAATGCACGAAAAGGGAGTCAGCTGGGGCAGGTATCTTGGAAAATCTCTGTGGGTCATGAATAGTGAGCTCCAAAGTGAGCCAAGTTTTGCTTTGCACTTCAGAGAATGATTTTTTTTTTATTTGAAGAGATTTGTTCTCCTTCATAGTGCTGATGAAATAAAGTAAGAAGAAAAATAAGATAAAAGAGAACAAAACCCCTAAAAACTAAAAGTCAAAAGAAAGATATTCCTATCAAAATATGCACAAGAAATTAAAGCAGCAACAACAAAAATCAGTAAAATATTCTTCCTTACTTATAGAGCAATTTTATTTTTCCAGGAAACTTAAAGAGCTAGAAGTTTATATCAAACTATACATGATACTACCATGCAGCACGTATTACATTGTCCTGACAGTGAAAAAAAACCTAGGAATGAAGGTTTCCTGTGTTCATGGTTCAGATGGAGATTTGAAGACTCTGACACATTTTGTAAATAGGTTTTCCTTTGAACTTTAAATCTTATCATCATCCAACAAAAATTTATTTCTAGAAACAACTGATTGATTGTTAATGGCATCTTGAAGATTTTTCTACCTGAATTACTGCTCCTCTGCCTTCTTTAGTTGTCTGATCCAAGAACTTTCATAATTTAACCACACATTTTTCAACTGAGTTTCCACATTTTGTTAACTCTTCTTTCCTTCAACCCAAAACCTCTCCATACTTTTCAATTCCCTTTCCATTTTTTTCCAACTGTCCAAATGATCCCCTTCCTCCACTCAGACACTGTCACCCCAAACAATCAAACCATTGTTTGATTATTCCCAGTACATCCTTTCTGTGTAGGCTTTTTGCCTTTCTTTGCTGTTATCTGACTTGTGTTTTAGATTTTGCACACTCCCTAACAGAGACAAGCTAAGAAACGTGGTTTGGCACAGTCAGAAGAATTAGTTTTGATTAGTAGCTCTGCCTCACAGATTTTCTTTTATACAGTCCTTGATCTAAGCCTTTGATATTGTCTCCTGTGTTTATAGTGAAATGGTGGCTCAACTAGACAGTCCACTGCTTACCTACAAGAGTAATAATATTTCTTACATCATAACCTTTCAATTCCTCAATCCATCATACTGCCTGCATCTTTGCTTTTCCCTCAGCTGCACATTACCTTGATAACTTGTTGTACTTCATTATAAATATAGAGCTTGGTTTTCTTTCTACAGATGTCCTCTCAATTATCTTCAAATTTTATAGAGAATTGCTCAAGTCTGAAACTCTAATAGCACTCTTGGAAGCAGCAGTGTGAAGAAAGTAAGGAAAAGTGTTTATTAAAAGTGTAAATGATTTCATATAGAAAACAAATTTTTGAAAAGAAACTAATTTTATCAACTGCATTAAAAAACCTGTCATCTTTAAATTTGTTTTTCATCAAATTATATATTGAAAAAAAAAAAAGAAACAAAGATAATTTCTTTCCATGTCATAGGTAAGGAGCATGCCATTCCCCTGCTGGTGGCAGGAAGGAATCCATAACACTGAAGTATGATACAACATAAAATATTGAATATTGTATCTACTTATTTTTCTTCTTCTTCTTCTTCTTCTTTTTTCTTTTTTCTTTTTTCTTTTTCTTTTTTCTTTTTTCTTTTTCTTTTTCTTTTTCTTTTTCTTTTTCTTTTTCTTTTTCTTTTTCTTTTTCTTTTTCTTTTTCTTTTTCTTTTTCTTTTTCTTTTTCTTTTTCTTTTTCTTTTTCTTTTTCTTTTTCTTTTTCTTTTTCTTTTTCTTTTTCTTATATCAAAAATAAAGGGATGGAAGCTGACTGGGCCAAGAATGATCAGCACTAGTCCCAAAATGAATATACATCTCAGTGTCTGCTGGTATGAGATTCTGGAATGGTTTCAGGATCTGGCTGTATGGTAACTAAATGTGCCACTTTGTAAATTAAATTAGCAATTTAATTCTGCTAAAGGACCAAAGAAACTAGTGAAGTTAAATCAATGCTGAATCAGAACTCTTTTGTCAAAACACAGACATGATTTGATTGAAACATTTGCATTAACAAGGTGTTTTTTTTGTTTGTTTTTTTTTTTTTTTTTGTGAGTGAATTAAGTGCAGGATTTCTTTCCCTATTAACCCTTCACCACACTGGAAAAAGTCTAAGAAGTTCAGAACAAGTTTTAGGAATGTAGGAAGAACATAGTTATGACCATTGATTTCTTTTCCTAAATGTCTTTTAGTTGGGTTTAGTTTACTTGTTTTTTTGTAATTCCAAACATCTGAAATGGTAAATTCCTTGTATAAATTTTAAGATTACCAATCTCTCAACAGGCCAATGTCACTTGTTGAAAATGAGAGTGAATCATGGTGAGTTGCACTCTGATCTTCCAGTCAAGTATGATTCACACAAAGAATGTTATCTTATAGGATAAGAAACATTATAATAAGAATATAGGAAACATTATTGGCTATTAAGCTTCTAGAATTGCTTTTCATCTGTAAAGAACAAGGTCTGAAATTCAGTCTAATGACAAGCTTGTTTAGTTATAGCTGCTCCTTATTTCCTGTATATTCCCTGTCCTAGTAAAGAGTTATTCAGACAAATGACATGGTGCTTGACCCCTGTGTGAGGCTTTAGCCAATAAATTCACGCTCATGTCTTTCATTTAAGATAAATTCCTGTCTCTCTTTAAAGCCATGACAGTGCAGGTAAGCATCACCTGTAAATGATTGAGGGGGTAAAAAATAGAGTGATGAGTTTCAGTTTTAGGGATTGTCATCAAAGGTTGAAAGAGACTGTGAAAAAATATTTTGAATATGAAGTAAATTAAGGTCAGCTTCTCACTGGAAAGCACTTCGTCAGTTAATTTATCAGTCTTTTTGGATTTACCTGGCCACAGGACAAGCTTGGATGCACTTGAAAGGAATAAAAATAGTCTTGTTCTGTAATCTTTTTAGCCTGAGAACCGAAAGTATTCTTGTGATGTTTGTAGCCGGAACAAAGCTAGATACAAATGGAACTTAAAATGGTCTGGTTCAAACACACAGTACAGCTTCTGGAGGGAACACTGTGATTTTCAAGGCTCCAGTGCCAGCTGTATCTTCGACTTGAATTGGACTCAAAAGGAGAAGGGTGCTTGATAAGATAACCCATGATTAATAAGGCATCCAAGTGTGTGAAAATATTCCTAAATTCCTGTGTACCACCGTCCCATCAGATTGGCTCCACCCTCTAAAAGCATTTGGTGTAACAAGGGAAAAAGGTCAGTTAAACTAGACCAGTCTTTCTTCTCTTTCAGAAGCTTTTTTGAAATGGAAAATAATTTGCTTTAACATTTATAAAGTCATTATAGTCAGGAAATCATTACCATAAAAATGTAAATTATTATATTATTAATATAGCTTTATCTACTGAAATTATGTTAGCTTTTCATTTTCCTACTTTGTAATAGTGTAGTCTTTCCAACCTTACTCTGATTCTGGCATCATTTGGAATTTAAATTACTCCTTTTACTTTAATCATCTGGAATATAATGAGATTCCAGAGTCACATGCTGCCTTATTATACTGGAAGTGTTCATGTATTTCTTGATTGCTCTAAGTGATGAGACCGCACACAAAGTGAAAGCAGACTAAAGACAAATTACAGAAAAAAACCCACAGCTCTATCCCTTCTGCTTATCATGTGGTTTGGACTGAAGAGAGCAGAGTGTGACTCTGTCTCATAAATAAGCCTATCCTTAGCTGGCAAATTCTGTAGCTCTGGATATGAATAGACTGGTGGCTGCAATCTGATTTCAAATAACTCCATTCATATCCTTAGACAAGTGTGTGTGCCTTGGATTTTTTAGCTGGGAATCTTAAACCTTCACCATAGATTTCCAACACCTTCTCACTTTGGCCAGCATGGAAACATCCTCTGAGAATTTAACTAACAAATGTGTTCAATAATCAGCTCAGCCACCAGCATCTAAAGACCTGCAGAATTATGGCATCCCTAAAGTTTTCTTTCCCTGCCCCTGCAAAAGTAATATTTATAAAAGCAGCAACTGTCATTTGCAATGTAAACCAACAGCTAAATTCTCCACTATTATTAAATGCCATTAGAAAATACTCTCCTGTTTGGCTTTTATCATGTTGGGGTTTTTATCTTTCTCTGTTGTGTTTTTTTGTTTGTTTGTTTTTTGGGGTTTTTTTAACATTTGAAAGGAGTGGAAACTTTTGACATTTGCAGTAACATTAGTATACCTCAGTCTCCTTGATTTTCTATAACAAGAAAATAATTCATTTATGACATATATTGCACACTACTTTAAAAATGGCAAGGGTTTACTTGGGTATTCCCTTGTCTCTGTAATATTCTTCAGATAATAAATCATATAGCCACTCAATCCCTAAGGTGCCTTCAAGATATTTACTCCTTTAGCATGGTATGCACTGAACTTGAGCTACTTTGAGCATCAAGGTGCTGAAAGTTCCACTTCCATGTATTTTAGAAAATTTGTATCTAATTTATCTAACAAAACCTTATTTGTTACCTCCAGTAGTCTGGATAAAATGAAAACTCAACAAAATTGCAACTACAAATTTAAATCAAACACAGATTTTTTGAAAGGTGAAAACCACACTTGGGGTTGTTTATCTGCACAGTAAGTTTGTCTCATTGTCAGTTGGTAAACACAGCTGGCTCTGTGGCAGGTCTCATCCAGCTTCGTGTATTTCATCTAGGATGGTTATTAAAAAACCCACAGTTTTCCTTCTGACAATATCATAATATATTTTTCAGGTTACAGAAGGAATGTGGGAAATTTTATATTTTGCCAGAGAAGGGGTAAATGTTCTGGAAAGGCCAGCAGCCACACGTGAGCAGATAATTCAATATGAGTTTTCTTAAATGTTGGAGGCCTGTGTTGCAGGTCAGGAACACATATCAAAATAAACCAAACATGTGCTTTCATCTTGTCACTTACCATGTTATGACACCTCATCTTTCCTGTGCCCAACAGCTATTTGGACATTCTATTTTCCTTTCCACCTAATGGAGATAAACTGACCTTTATATGTGTCCAAGAAATCTAAGAAACATGCAGTGATGGTTCAAGAGAATGTGTCTAATCTATTTTTATTTTATATTGTATACTTAAAAGGAAGGTGTTTTTTAAAAGTTTGATTTAGACTTTTGTAGAAAAGTTTTCTGGTGTTGTTTTCTTTTGTTGGTTTGGGATTTTTACTTCTTTGGAAACATGAAATTATTTATTATGTCATGAAATTTGATTACACTTTTACATATATAGTGGATCTGAGCCCTTTTGTGCACTGCTTTACATGGTTGAACAAAGCAAGAGAAGCTCTGCATCTCTGTCCTTGTGAGCTTTGGTGATTCTGGGTTTCTTTTCTTTAACTTCTGCTCTGCTGTGTGACCTTCTGACCTTTTATTTCAACCTCTCAGGAAGATGTGGTCCATGTATACACTTAACTTCATTAGATATTGAATTTTGTTTCTGGGCAGTTTTCTCCCCTTGAATCAAAATCACTCACTTAGGTCAATGAAGAGTAATGAGATACTCAATGCCTTTCTGCATAAAACTTCATTTGTCTACAAAGTTTATTTTATTTTGTTACATTTTGCATCTTTCTTTGTAATATATGGACTTCAAAGAGAAATAATCAAAAAAACTATCTTAAAGTTGCTATAAAAAGGAAAAATATAAATGAGTTCAGGTGATCCAAAGAGGATGAAGTTATCTGTGGATTTTGTATTTACTTGGTAAATACAAAATAATGTTGATAATTTACTGTGTAGTTAAAATGTTTCCATGCTTGTTAAGCTTGGAACACCTACAACATCTGTCCAACCCAACATCTCTTTGCACTTTGGAAACCACTCTGAGAAAATGTGTTACAACTCTCATTCTCAAGCCAAAAGCTAAATTTATACAAGTGTGTGAAACAACCCATTTGGGGAATCACACAATTTTGCCACAACCTTTTACTTACATTGTGGAAAGAAACCTCACTTCCCTTCCTACGATACAGTTATACTGACTGACACAACTGTTGATCAAATTTCTTTTTGATCTATATCAAAATAAAAAAAAAAGCTTTTCTTTATCTGAGCAAACCTACACATGGCAGCCAGATATAAAACTGGAATTAGCCCTTCTGGTTCTCTGGCTGGTTGCTGACTGCCTTCACCAAGCTCCTGGGTTCTCATGGTTCTCACTCTTTTCTCGAATGTCTCAGTTAAAGCAGTTTCACTTTGTTTTTCTTCTGAACATTCCAGTGTTGAATTCTACCTAAAAATTCATCATGTACAGGCCACATGTAGCTGACAGTAGGAGAAAGGAAAGCATTTAATGTGTGGGAGGCCTGGAGGCAGCTTCTCTCTCCTCACAGAAAAGTCAGAGAAAACATGGTCCTTTGTGCATGAGCTCTGAAAAGCAAAGCTTGTTTCTAAGTTGACCATAGACTGATCCCTTTTTTTGCTTCTTCCTCTGCTCTGGAAGGAGAGCTAAAATGAAGAGAACCCATCTTTTACTTATTTTATTATTTTGTTTTATTTTATTTTATTTTAATTTTTCCCCCACTGGTTGTTTTCCTGATCCAAACAGTCTCTGTCTATCTAGAGGTGCCTTGGCTCCCCACCCAGACACACAAATATTCGTGTTCTTGCACTGGCACAAGGGAGGCAAAGGGGGAATTTCCCTTTGGTTGGCTTTGATTAACTCAAGCCAGCTGGAGCCATGGGAACAGCACTGGTGTGGTATCACACTCAGTATGAAATCCTGCTGATTTGGGCACCAGTACAGAGAGTTCTGGCTTCTGAGATATCCACTCCAGGACATCAGGTCTACCTGAGCTCCTGCCTGGTGTGGCCAGTGCTGCTGATGTGGAGCCAACACAGAAATGTGGCTGGTTTTGTCCTGCCCAGCTCTGTCTGGAGCCAGTCTGCCCTTCATCTATTCTCATACTAATATATATATTGTGTTTGAATAAAGAAAAAAAAAAAGGTACAAATAAACCACCCCAAAAAACAACAAAAACCAAACCACCCCTTCCCACAAAACAACAAAACAAAAACCCCCAAATGAACAAAACAAAACAAAACAAAAACCCAAACAAAAACACACACACAAAAAAAAACCCCTAACCCAAAACCAGAAAACACAAACAACCCCCCCTAAAAAAAACCCCCAAAACCAAAACTAGAAATACACCAAACAATCATTTTGATTTGGTATGCATAGTGTGGACAGGATTATTTGATTTCTTTGTGTATTCTTTTGTCACTTAGAGAAAATAACATCTGAAAAGCTATGTTTAGAATAAAAACATCGGAATATCTATTTGTATGGTTAGAGATATATATGAGGGAAAATAGGGTGCTAAGAGAAGATGGGGTTCTTATAATTATTTTAGAAAGTTAATTTGTCCAGTGAAAATCCAGATGAATATCCAAACCCACCAGAATAAATTATTTTAGAAACTCACTTTGTTCTCGTGCTAGGTTCCAATAAAAAATATCCCCAATAATATTTACAAAACTTTTGCCTCAACCCAGAAAACACAGATTGTTTAAACATAATTTATTTAAAATTCTTTAACTAAGAAGAGTTCAAACATATTGTATTGAGCGATAGTTTAGAAACAGCTTATAATTATATTTTAAAATGTCAGAGAAAATAACATCTGGAGGAGGTAATGTCTGAAGAAAAAACTGAATGCATTTCTAAGTCAATATATGAGCATAAAATTTTAGTTCAATATATCCTGTAATAGACTAACCAGGCTATATACACACATGTATGCCTGTAAATGTCTATATATTTAACCACTTTTGCCATAAAACACATATTAAAAACATATACAAGTCTCTAAATCTTTTGACAGTTAACTACAAGCTGTATTATGTCAGCATAGAACTTGAGGTCAGTTGGAACTCTCCAGTACTTTTTAAGTGAAAAAATCAGGCTCTTTCTGAGTTTACAGCAGTTTTTTAGCAACCATTAGAAAGAAACCTGGCATGCTATCTACAAGATTATAGATACAATGTGGGGAAAGATAAGACCCCATTCTTGAAAGAATTCCTAAGACTTCTTCCACTTTCAGTAGCACTTAATAATAGCTAATACCAGCTCTTTGATCAACAAAATATGTTAGCATCTGTACTGGCAATAATTTTGAAGGTCTCAAAAGGGACCTAGCCATTTTTCTGTAGCTTTGTAAATCTAAATTAGATTACCTTGATGTCTGCACTAGTTTTCACCTTAAAAATCAACTGCATTCATAATTCTCATAATTTGTGCCTTAGCTTCTTGATTTGAAATAAAATATAGTGTAAATCCAACTAATAAGGAAATCTATAACACTTGCTTACAGGCTGGTGACCTGTGGGGCTCTGCAGGGCTCCATCCTCAGCCCTGTTCTGTTCAATATCTTCATCATGGACATGGGACTCAGTGAATACTAAGGAAGTTTCTCAATGTCACTAAACTGGGAGGAGGTTTTGGCTCCCTTGAGGACAGAGAGTTCCTTCAGTGAGACCTCAACATATTAGAGAGATGGGCAACCACCAACCACATGAGGTGCAACCAGGGAAAGAGCTGGATCCTGACCTGGCATGGGGCAGCCCTGGTTGTGTGTAAAGACTGGGAAAGCAGCTAGAGAAGAGGGGAGGAGGGGGCTGGAAAGCGGCTGCAGAAAGGGAGCTGGAGGTCCTGGTTGAAAAATGAGTCAGCAGTGCTCTGGCAGCCAGGAGGGACAGCCATATCCAGGGGGCATCAGGGCTGGGGAGGGCATTGTTCTGCTCTGCTCTGCACTGGGGCAGCCTCAATTTGAGTCGTGGGGGCAATTTTGGGCACCATAATATAAAAAAGACGATGAGTTATTAGAGAGTGTGCAAAGAAAGGCCACGAGGATGATGATGGGTCTGGAGGGGAATCCTTGTGAGGAGCAGCTGAGGTAACTTGATTTTTTCAGTCTGGAAAAGAGAAGACAGAGGGGAGACCCCACTGAAGTTTTCAATATCCTCTTGAGGGGCAATGGAGAAACAGGTACTGATCTGTTCACCCTTGTGGCCTGAGACAGGACTCAAGGGAATGGCAGGGAGCTGAGTCAGGGAAGGTTTAACTTGACTTCAGGAAAAGGCTTTTTTCCCAGAGGGTGTTTGAGCACTGGAACAGGCTCCCCAGTCACAGCACCAGCCTGACAGAAATCAAAAAGCACACGGACAATGCTCTCAGGCCCATGGTGTGATTCCTGGGCTGTCGTGTGCAGGGTTCCATTCTGATGGATCCATTCCAACCCAGCATATTCTGTGGTTCTACAGTTTTATGATTCTATGACTTGCACATCAGATTGGAGAAGATGTTTGACACCATTTTCACAATTAAAGCCACCTCAGACTGGGTGTTACCCAGTATACAATACTTGGACTTGCACAATAGTTGGCATTTCTCATCTGCACTAGACCTGAACACACAAATCAGTGTTAAGAGTGAACTGAATTCATGGAATTAAATAAGATGATTTTTTCCTCTCCCATGTATGTGCTGCTACATGACTGGTGCATGGAATCTCCCATTGCTCTGCAGAGTACTCTTTGAGCTCTACTGTTTGTGCATTGACAGATTCTCCTCTCTGGAAAACAAATGGTTTGTGATTACAACAGAGCTTACAACATGGCACACAAACTAACTCACCCAGAATGGAAAGTCTCAGAAGACTGGGCATGATAGATTGAAGCAGCCAGTTAAATTTCTGGAACTAAGTATTTAGCACAAAAAAACACTTGAAGAATATCACCATGGAGGTAGAACAAATAATTTGTTCTGTTTTGCCTTCTGAAGCAAAAGCTGGCACAATTTACTTTTCTAACTGTTCTTATTCTAATAAATTCTTTAGCTTCTAGCACTGTGTTGTTGTTTGGGGGTCTATGCATCACAAGGTTGGTTTTATTGCTTCATTTCTTTTGCAATGGCCTATCTATATAATTACCTTTGCTGCCCTCTGACTGCCCTCAATCTGTCAGACCAGCTTTATCTCACTGTCAGGTAAGACACGTTATCTATGTTGTGGAAAGTTCTGGAACATCTGCAGAAGAGTGACTAACACCATGAGTTTGTGCATCAATTTTTCAAGACACTCTCTTTTAGAAAAACCTAGTCCTTATTTTGAAAAGAAGAAAGTTTGTGTCAAGAGGTGGCTGTTGCTTTACATGTGGAAAAGCATCAACCAGCACAGCTAAAAGTAGCTCACGTGCAGTTTAAGGTGTCCCTAGCCCAGCTCCTCTTGCAGGAATGACAGCCTTGGTTATAGGGTAACACACACTGAGCTTCTCCTTCTCCTCTGTTACTAGAGTGAAGCTTTCTGGGCTGTCTGAAAACCTTCCAGATATTTTTGATCCTTATTCTGGGATCATCAAGGACTTTTCCTTGTTATAGAAACTGAAATAACTTATTTTGAACTTTAAATGTGTTATTACTTGTGGAAAATATCTCACATTGGCTTGTAAGTCACTGAATTAACATAACTTAGTGAATACAGAGTATTTACATCACCTCCCTTTGAAAAGGTACTCATGGCAGTTACCATGAAAGCACTATCAGCTGCTTCTTTAAAATAGTCCATTTATTTTCATTGTAATTATCACAAATGCTGTTCAGAAGCACATCATGACACTCTTTATTAAGGATACCTGTTGACATTATGAAAAAATATTCTTATTCTTTTCCCTTCCCTCTTACAGCCTTTTCAACGAAAAGCCATGGAAAAGAATAAAAATAAAAGGAAAAAGTTGGTCAAATAGTAATAAGCTGTTTTCATGCAAAACTACTCTTATTTGTACCTAATATTGGGATGCTTATGGCGATAAAGAGTTCTGCTGTTTCAGAATTCCAAGATGGTGTAGGGAAGCACATCCAAGACTGGTGATGTGTTATGAAGGCTGCCCTGGAACAGAGACTGGACAGAGCTAAGGGAATAAAGTAGGTGTTTATCAAAAGGCCTTAAAGGTTACACCTTGGGCAGTACAAGAGCCTGGCCAGGGCTAACCCAAGATGGACCCAAAATGATCACAAAAATGGACAACCAGTCATGAGGTTTCACAATTTTACAAGTTTTGGTCCTTTTGCATATTGGGGTTAATTGTCCAATTATAGCTTCAGGTTATGAAGTTCCATCCTCCTTGCTCTCTCCCCTCAGCTCTCCATTGTTTATACTGAAATTTGTAACAGTTGTCTTTGATCTTCAGTTGGAAAAGGGTTTGTTTTGTCTACTTACCCTGTGAAGAGAGCTGACTAACACTTAATATGTGGCTCAGAGCGACACACCTGGGCAGCACAGAATATGAAAAATACGAAAACTAAAACTCAAAGCATCACTAAGAAGCTAGATCTCACATTTGCCACTGGTCATCCAAACCCTGTGGCACAGTTTGCAGAACATGTTAGTGAAGCATCAAGAAGTCTTTAATGTGTTAACTGCAGGAGCAGGCAGAAAGCATAGTTATTGTGCAGAGCTGGGATTATTTTCTGCATATTTTGAATATGCGGTCTTTTTGCTGTCAGAAAATGTTACTAACCTTGCGTTTTCTAACATTTTTGACATTTATGTTAGGTTACACTTGAGGCTAGGTTTTTGGATGGTTTTGAGAGGTTTGTTGTTTGTTGGGTTTTTTTTACTGAGGACAAAGGGAAGTTTGTAAGACAGGTTTATTGACTGTCTAGAGTACTTTATATTCCAGTTTCTCTTGTCACCTACACAAGTAATCACATGTGTTTTTAGCTTAGTTTCAATGCTTTCAGATAGACTGATGTCTGGATTTTTATTTCCCAGAGTGTCTGGGCTGTTGCTGAGAGGATTCAGAGCTCCACTGAGCATTCCCTGCTTCTATACAGAGCACATACACAACACATGCTTCACACTTCTGTCAAGAATAAGAACTTCCCCACAGGCTGCCATGCTGCATTTTTGCTACTATCCTAAAGGATAAAGGGATGTTCTAATAGTCTTTTTAAATCTGTCTGTGAAACTTTCTTCATGCCACATAACTGACATCTAGTTTGAAAGATATGCTGTGATTGTATCATAAGAGTTAATTTTTAACATCTGCATTACAACTCCTGGTTTTAATTGACAGTTCCTATAAATGATGCTTCTTCCATATCAGGATAGGCACAAATTCAGTGACATGTCTCACATCAATACATTCTCCTGGACTTGATTCTCAGCAACTGCTTTCTGTTTTTCATATGTGTGTGTGTTGGGGGGTTGGCTTTGATCATGTTTTAAAGGTTGGTGGGGTTTTCTGGCTTTCTCATTAAGCTTTGTGTTGATGCTCTGCTCAGAATACAATGCTGCCTAGCTTGTTTAAAGCAAAAGTGTTCAACCACAGACTGAAAGAAAAAATCTGTAATTCTTTTGGGCAGCTACACAGTAAAAAGTAAAGGAGAAACACTTTTTGGAACACACTGAGTGAAGAGAGGCCAAAGATAGGGTTATTTTGGAAGCACTGTCTATCTAATCTTCAAACATTCTGCCCTCAGTATCCTTACAATAGGTCTGCTTTATCCTTTCTGTAGCACCTGTAGTGCTGATATTTTTGGTGATGTAGGTGCATTCATCACTGTAGACTTTGCATGTACTCTGAAACTAACTGTTTTTGAATTCTGATCAACATAAATATTCCTGAGAACACACACAGTGTGTGCATAGATTATAGGAAACACAAATGAGAACATCTGTAACATCTTGGGGGTAATAGAAGCAAGAGATTCAGTAAGGTTTTTGATAAAGTGTCAGAAAACAGCCCTGTAGTCAGATTATTGCCAAGAAGGATATGGGCTAGATAGGTGGACTGCAGGGTAGGTGAAAACCAGATTATGTTGCTGGATTTGGGATTATGTCTATTCTTTGAAATGTCTTACTTTAACTGTGCATAATTTCAAAGAGCAGAAGTAAAACAAGCTACCATTTAAAATCTGACTGGTGCTGAGATACAAACAATGTTCCTGAGGGGTTGGTACAGTGCCTCCAGTGTTTGATTTATCCACTGAAAACCTGGAGAACAGGACAGGAGGACAGCCTCACCTCCTTCACAAGTGGCACCCTGTGGGGTAGAGTCAAACCCAGCAGGGAAGGGCTGCCCTTCAGAGGAAAGGGATCTTGGCAAGCTGAAATGATGGACCCAGACAAGTGGCAGGAGTTTCATCAAAAACATGTGTGAAGCCCTGCACCTAGGTAGAGACCTTGCTGAAGCTCTGTCCTCAGAAAATTTCAAAACATTTTTTTTAATCTAACCTTAAATTTAGCCACCCTCCAAGAGGCTGGATTAGAAACCTCTGCAATTCTCTCCAAATAATTTTTTTTCTGTTTCTGTAAGTTTTCTGTAAGTCTTTGGTTAGAAAAACAAAAACAAAAACAAAAACAAAAACAAAAACAAAAACAAAAACAAAAACAAAAACAAAAACAAAAACAAAAAAAACCCACAAAAAAACTCAAACTCTTAAAAAAAAAACTCTTAAAAAAGAGTTTGAGAAGAAGTTATGAGAAAAGCTATCATAGAAATAGAACCAATAGCACATTAAATATTTGGGCAGAGATTACTCTTGTCCTTCTGGTAAATCAAACTATTTATGGTGTCAATGAATATGTTCTGTTGAAGCACTCTGTATCAAGTGAGTCTGTATTAAGTGACTCTATATTAAGTTGGAATCAAATTCCAGAGAATTTTTTGTCCTTGTGACTATATCAGTAGGGATGATTGGATGATCTGAGTTGCATTCTGATAAAGGAGGATGCCATGAATCTCTGCTGATCTTTTCATGTGATGTAGGTATAGGTTTTGGTCCTTTGAGTTTGAAGTCATGGCTATGCAAATGTCCTCCTTGGAATCCCCCACTTCTATGACTGTTATAAAGTTCTCATCTGCCACAGAGGCTTGGTTTCTGTCCTAGAGCTTTTCTCTCTAAGTAATCCTATGGTGTCTAACTACTGAGGACCACCCGTGGTCCCTTCTGAGCTTTCCTGTATCCTGTTTTTCTGTAATTTCTAACCTTTTTGCTTTGAGAGACATAAGAAAATTATTCTCTGGGTTCACTTAGGAGTACACATCCCAGACTAAAGCTTGCTTTATTTTGTATAAAATAAAGGCTTTTCCCTTGTTCTTGCTTTGTTATTTTTGGAAGTAAGGAGCATTCCTTGCAGTGTGCCAGTGTGTTGGCAGATACTGAGCTAACATGAAGTGCTTCTGCATAGTGAAGGCTGAAGAATACCAGGCTAAAGCTTTCAAACTCTCTCCCTCAGCCCTAAATAGAAAACAGCAGTGCTTTCTTCGTATATGCTGTGAGCTGAGGGTTAGACTGTTCCTTTGCTGAAGAAAAACTGGTGGAAATGGCCAAATGACAGCTTGGCCTTCAGCACAGGGCCAATGCAAATAGCTTGAGACAATATTGCAGGGCAGAGTCAGTGATGCCTGGCAGTAACCTGCTAGTCTGGCAATCCAAAGCTACTGAAACAGCTTCAAGTTTCTTCCAGGTCACGAGCTAAAGGATTCTTAGAGCCACTTCAGGCTTTAT
The DNA here is from genome assembly GCA_013400215.1 of Cisticola juncidis. Lineage (NCBI taxonomy): Eukaryota > Metazoa > Chordata > Aves > Passeriformes > Cisticolidae > Cisticola > Cisticola juncidis. The sequence goes on from VXBR01004370.1 coordinate 454,855, forward strand.
AAAAGGAAATAAATTGCAGAAGTGTGTTGTTCCAGTGCAAACACCCATGCTAAGCCTTCCTTCCCAGTAGGTAATTGGTGCAGCTTGAGTACAGATTTGGAGCATCAGTATCTACTTTCCTAAACTTCCTTTTAAAAACTGAATTTGTATCCATATAGAGAGAGAAATACACACAAGAGGGAGGGTGGATTATATTGCTATTTTTATAACTGTCATAATTCATGCTTATTTAATTTTTCACCAGTCAAGCTATCTTGCATGAAATTCCCCTTTTCTGTATTCTCTGAGCTGACTAAAATTGTTAAAGAGGTGAAAAGGTTCAAAGAACTTTGTCCCAAATGGGTATGTATAAAAAGGCTGCCACATGTTAGAGGGGATATGATCAAGGGAGTTTTTGATTCTGCTGTCACTGCTGGAATAGAGAAGCAACCTTAATGTATTATTAAGGCGTGTGTATTTAAACATATATATATGTATTTATATGAATTTTAAATACGTACACTGACATATGAAAGGGTACACACATGAGAACTGTAACCCTCAGTTGTGGTAAAAAATATATAAGCAAAATTAAATAACCTGTCTTTTACTATAAAACTTCTGCTTAGTACTGAATAGCATGGTGACAGCTATTTCCCTAATTCCCTGTGATTTCACAGGATGATCCAATGCAAAGGTGACCATTGCAGCTAAAAGAGTCTCTGGACCTGAATCGATGATGCCATAAATATCCCCAGGACGGCAACATTTTGTAAGTAAAGAGACATAATTCATGCTGCCAGTGGATTCTTGTGGTTAAGTGTACATGACTTGTTCAGAAATTTCAAAACAAATTTCAAACAATTTTAGAGTATCTTGGACCAAAGAAACTATTATAACATCATTATAAAACAATAATTAAAAAGTGTGATTCTTTTGGCCAAAAGCAGACAGTTTAGAGCTCTGTGACAGACATTGAAGCTGGAACTAATTGACCAATGCTCCTTTTGCAGTGACTGGAAAGAAATAGAAGAGAAACCCAACTCATCACATCCAAATATGAGAGTGAAATATAAATCAGCCTGAGTTGTTCCCTACAGGTATGAATTTCTCTTCACTGACTGTGAAAGCAGCGTAGGGTAATCAGCTCACATGTGGACATGCACCTTGTAAATTAAATGTAAGAATTACACCTGAATGCAAACAGCCTCGATTAACTTCCACTGGATTTTGACTACTCTAACTCCAAAATCAAGTAGGACACCATAAACACATTTGCAATTTCAGTCACCTTGAGCCTCCCACTCCTGCCATTGATTGTCTATATCTGAAAGCAGAGAAGTTCTCAATATGAGCACTCACCTTGCTCTCACTCCTTCTCCTCCTCTATAAAGGAAGATCTTTCTCATTCATTATCCTCTCTAGTCTTCCTTGTCTTTGACAAAACTTGGTCTTTCCAGTCTTCTCAGATGAGCATCCTTTTTCTTACCTATTCTTTGGCTTATTATTTATTTTCAGTAGTCTTTGGCTAAGTTTTGGACCTAACAGTGTTGAGTTTATGACTGGACTTGATGGTCTTATAGATCTTTTCCAACCTTAATAATCCTATGATTTTTTTGTGTCTGTATTTTTGTATTTTTTTCCCCTGCCAATAGAAACTGAGCTGAATACTCTGAATGCACAAATTGTAGTGGTTGCTCCTCCTTTTGCTTGATCCTGTTTTTGCCAATTGCATATGTTCCATGCTACCTTTCCTCAATCATAGTGACAGTCAGGGTCATGATCTGCCTGATCTTAGCCATAGTCATTTGCACACAAGATCACCTCATCTGACCAATATCAGTGCAGTTGTCTTCCTTCCATATAACAAATCTAGGGTATCTCCCTTTCCTAACCATCTTCAGCTAAAGGTTTTGTCTAGACTTCCATCATCTTGCACTTCAATTATAAATATCATTTGTTGGGCTTGGCCAAATGTAGTCCTACACACCAAACCTGCAGTGAGAGCTTTTGCACTGCCACATCCATTTTGCAGTACTTGTGACCTCCTTTGCTACAATAGTTTGCCTTAATGCTAAGGGTTATCCTGTCATCTCATCATTTGTATTGAAGCATCAGCTTCATCTCCAATCTTATTACTGCTTTTCATTGCCCACTTATCAGACTTTGTGAATTTTGAGGCATGTGAATTTTGATGTTTTTCCCCATCTTGTCCTTCATTTCATTTAAGAGTCACATATCTGTTATTGCCCTCAAAATCCTTTCTTAAACACTTTTTCCACAACAGAGAAAAAAACTAGTAGTTTCTAAAATAAGTAATATTCTCTGATTAATACTTTCCCATGAGTTTCTCACAGTCCTTGATTTTTATGACTGCATTTATTATTTCTGAAACTGGATTCAAGTAAGAATTTTCCTGATACAGAGACACAGTTTTGATGATCTTTCTTACTGCAATGCAAAAGGGTTTGGTCCATGAATCAGTCTTCAGTAATCTACTGAGGAAAACAAAATTAAAATGTGTTTGTAATACAGTTGTGCTGCTCCTGTGCTTCATCATCATTCTTGTTCAGTGTTAAACTAGTATTTGTGCCTGTGAGTTTCCCAGTAAATATTTCAGCATGAGAGGAATGTATTCAGATTGTGTGCCTCTAGATCCATGCTGTCATGAGTAAAATTTTATTAACGCCAATGGCTGGATGATACAGAAGGTAATATGACAAGTATAAAAAACTGATTGATAAAATGTATTCTCAAATGTAGAAAGTTCTGTAAGATTAATCACCAAAATGCACTAGAAATATTCTGTTGTCACTGTCATCTCCAAATACTTTTCTGTCATTTCTACAAAATGCATGTTCTGTGACTCTGATCCCTTCATGCTACTGCTATTTAGACACCTAATAAGTCAATAGGAGTTGAGATAAATACCAAGGGACTATCAGTGGCTGTGTTTGGATGGAATTGTATTGAGGTCTATGAAACTGTAGTTTTCACTCACTAAGGATCTACCAGACAGTCTGCAAAAACCAAGAGTTTCATGCTGGCTCCTTCACAAGTGTAGCCCTTCAAACAGTCTGGCAGTGGATTAATAATGTGACTCATGGATGTGACAGTCGCTGAGACCTTGCTATAGTCATAACCAGACTGGAATGTGAGAACTGTAAATCATAAAATTGTCTGAAAATACATGAAACCTTACTGACCTGATGATAGGAAAACAGTTTAAACTTGTGACATCCCCTTTGCTTCTTTTTTCAGGTTTATAAGATTTAAAGAGAAAGTTCAGGGTGAGAAGAAACTAGTGATGAGATAGGCTTTTATTTTTGCTATATGTAGACAATAATTTTTAAGTGTGTGTTGTTCATAAATCTTATTCAAATCTGTATGGTTTCATATACTCATATTAAAATTCACAAGGTTCAAGAACTGTTGTACCCAGAGGGACCATAAAGTATGTACACTTTTTTCACATAAAAAATAGAATAAATCTCCAAGCTGGATTTTATCCAATTCATCTTTTTTTCATTGTATTTTTTTTTTTTTGAGAGCTCAACATGCTTTTATTTTTATGGGAACTTACAGTCCATTGACACAAAAAGACACACAGTTTACTGCATGATAATAATTGGTGCCAGATAGCATGAAGTGAGATGATGTGCTCCTAGTGAAGAAAACTGTAAAACATAAAAATAGTTACTTAGATATCATAGTAACCTCCTTATAAGTGTTTGGCATTGATTATGTGTTTCTTAATTCTGCATTTTTAGTGTGTCCCTTTACTTTTCACATTATCTGCATATTCTTAAGATGGGTTTTTCTTCATGGATTTCCTTTCCAACAATGGTGTTCTCTAGATGAAAATAGATTTTCATAATAACAATTTTTTTATTACTAAGTATGCCATTGAAATCATCCTGGGTGTGTTTGCTTCAAGTTAAGGATTTGGTTGCAAGAGTAGATCCCCCCAGACAAACTCTCTCAAGCTCAGATCTTCTGCCTGGCCTTTCAGGTGCAGGGGGAAGGGACCACCAGTTTATACTAGTTTATACTAGCAATAGTTCTTCTCTCTTTTAACATCAGTCAGAACAGGTAATCTGTTGGCAAGCAAAGCATTTTCTAAATGTTTGCTACATTTCTGGATACGTAGAGAACTGTCATCAGAATAAAGTATCTCTTAAAAGATTTCCCAACTGCAAAAGCTCTTTGGGAATTAGATCACTTCATTCTGTCAATAATAAAAACTTATCCCAGACTTGAAGATCTACCTGGATTTGAGGGCTAAGAAAAAGATTGCCTGATATCTTAAAAATAACTCTGGAAGCAAATTCCTATGAGATTTAGTCATAAAAGTGCTCCATAGGGTAAAAAGGCTCAAGACATATATCTGCTTAGAGCAAGAGATCCTGTTATTTCTAAAATTCAATTATTTAAAAATCCCTGAGTGTTTCAGCTAGGAAAAATTAAAAAAAACAAACCACTCATATCCATCTTTTCATAAAACATAGAATTTTGTAAAGTAGCAATAATTATTTACATGGTTTTAGCTTTTAAATGATCTCATCCATGTATCTCTGCAGAGCAGTCATTATTTCTTTACTATGAGAGGATACAAATTTTGTTCTTAAAATACCAATTTAATTTTAAACTGTAAGCTAACTAAATATTTTCTCTACTGTGAGGGTGGTGATGCACTGACACAAATTGCCCAGAGGAGTTGGGGATGATGCCATCTCTCTTAGTGTTCAAGTCCACGGGGCTTTGAGCAACCTGGTCTGGAGGAAGATGTCCCTGCCTGTGGCAGCAGGGTTGGAATGAAATTATTTTTAAGGTCCTTTCCAACACAAAACATTTTATGGTTCTATGGTTAACCTGTCATTTGGAAGCAGTAGGTTAAATTTATCTTGAGTGAAATATGTTTGGATGAAAAGTTTATATTTGCCTAAGCAATTTATTAAAATAAAAATAGTTTTCAATATCAAAGTGAATGAGGAAGGGGCCTGAAGGGGATAAGCTGTGTCTATTGCTTAGGCAATGTGTTAGAAAGTTCACAAGCCCCTATCCCCAGCAGGTTTACTTGTACTCGATGCTACAAAACTTCTCCACATAAATGAATGGAGTTCACTCTAAAGTTGTTTTGTGGAGGGGGGAAACCACAAGGAGATTGAATTTATGTTTGCCTTTCTAACACAGAAGAAATGAATGTTTCCAAAACAGTTTGGCCTCAGAAATTGCAGATGACCAAGCTACTAATGTGATTCTTTCACACTGAGTTGTGGCTAAATAGTGTCTACCCTGGGTATTTATCTTTGTACACAGCCAGGAAGGAAGATAAGCACTTTCAGGAGAAGCAGGTTTTATAAAGCCTGATTTCCTGTGAGTTTCATACAGTTCTGTCCTGTGTGGTTTATGAAGTATCTAACAGTAAGATATGTGACTTCTCTGGAGATATTTTTATTCTTCAGTTGGGGGTAGTTATCTTGGTATTCCTCCTCTACTCAGCTACCAAGGTTTTAATAATACTTTGATGTTCTTCTGTCAGCTTTGAGTAAAAGTGGGAGATAAGAAGCAAAATGCTTTGGAAATGATGTAGAGATAAAGGATAAAGAATAAAATTGCTATGAGGTACACATTTAAGACAAGCACTTGCTCAGGTACCATAACTCTCCAGCCCCCATGTTTTCTCACAGAGGATATAGGTACACTGCTAAAACATTATTTAAAACAGTGCTCATTCTGTGGGAATTTCCATTTTGATCAGCCCCATAAGAACTAATTACTTACTAGGAATCAAAAAAATAATCCATAGCTAACAATGATTAAAGATCTTAATTTTTAACACTGATTTCATGCCAGTCCAGAGCAGAGATTTTGATACCCACTTTACTATCATTTTCAAGAAAACATTGTGTTGTTAAGTATCTCTATCTATGCATAAAACAAAATATATTTAGACTAAATCTGTCATTCATGTCTGTATCTTGGCAATGGAATGATAAAATACATGTGCATAAGATCTGATGAATTTATGTGAACCTGAAAACTCAGAAATAAAATTGACTTCTTTTTTTGTGACCTCAAATATTCAAGGAATATGGGAACTTCAACATTCTTTATTGAACTCCAAACAGACACTAATTTGTCATAGAAGTATTAATTTATTTCAGTGAGATCTAGGAAATTATCTTGATGCACTCAGAAATAAACTTTTGTTACTTTCTTCTCTGAGAGAATTTAACCTACAGCTGATTGATAACAGGAGAGGCTGCAGGAGTTTATGGGGTCAGATTTCACGATTGTGTTTGGAGAGTTCTGATTCCCTCATCACAATAATCTGTTTTGGCTTAGTGTTGACAAGCAGCATCATCTTGATTGTCACCAAAGTTGTTGCATAGTTCTTGAGCCTGGGAAGAGAAAAGAATAGTGTTTTAAAACATATATGGTAATCATTTCTGTTGGAAGGTTAATGGCCTCTTCATTTGTTTTCACAAAATAAACACCAAATTTCTTCAATTTCCAGTCTGCTCACTCAATCACATTCTAGCTAAAACACTGCAAAATTAGTTTCATGTGAGTGGAGTTACCTCTAGGGGATTAATTGCTTAAAACAGATGTAGAAGATCTCCCCAGCCTGACTTGTTGTTGCTGTTCTGCATCAAAATCCTGTCAAGAGGAGCTGGCTAAGGTTGCCCTTTACAGGGGATGCTCAGCTCTCAGCCTTTGGGCCCTGTGCATGTTAGAATGACAGGAGATAGACAATGTCTGAAGGGAAACCTGACTGGTTTTTCATACTCCAGCAAACACCCAGATGACCCCAGAAATGTCACCATAGCTTCTCTAAGGCTACAGTTTATCCTTTGGCCTTGTTGACATCAGTGGAATATAAGTACATGGTGAAAAATAGAAATTATACCTTTTTTTTCTTTTCTTTTTTTCTCCTAGACTAAAGGAAAGTGAAAGTCACAGATTACATGTGAATGCTTGTGACACTTGAGAGCCAGATTAAATACTTATTACTTAACTCACTTCTTTCCACCTTCTTTCCTATGCTCTGTCCTTTCCTAGAACCTTTATTAGGAAACAGATACACACTATAAAATATTGTGCTAAAGCTCAGTCTCTGCTGAGAGTTGGGAGGTGAAAGAGGGAACAGGAAAAACATTCCTTTCCTAATTAAATATTTAATTTAAGGCAGAGCTGAATACAGTTTTACATCTTTTATCTCTCTTGGAATAAAAGGCCATTTCAAAAGGGACATTTCAAAAGAATATCCTTCAGGGTGGGTTTTTTTTTTTTTTTTTTTTTTT